>PVJH01009178.1:0-80643 GCA_004026705.1 Nesogale talazaci | reverse complement strand
GAACAGATACATTTGATAGTATAAGATATGGCAATATATTGTAATAATAAGGGTTCCTGGGATGTATGGTGGGGGTAGGAGGGGATAAAGTACAGAGGAGATGATGTCAAAGAGTTCAAGAAGAAAGAAAATGCTTTGAAACTGATGGTGGTAACAATTGTACAATTATCCCTTATCTAATTGAATTATGGATTGTTATAATATCTTTAAGAGTTCCCAATAAGATGATTAATTGTGTATGTGTGTGTATAATTTTTTTTAATGTTCTAGCAGATATCTGGCTTTCAAAATATTTGTAAAAACAAACGAGTCGGGGAGGTTCAATTTCTCTCCTGCAAGCTGGAAAAAACAAAAGTAGTCTCTATTCTCTGTAGTCATTTTAAGGACTAAATGAGAAAATTCAGGGATATCTTCATGATAATACTGAACACTTATGGAGCACTTATCAGATATCATGAACTGCTTCAAACCTTAAACATATTGCTATCCCTTTGTACATTCTACTTGACCTGATTGAAATTTGGAATGGTGGGCTGAATCCCGGTGGCATAGTGGTTGCGTGTGGGACTGCGGCCCACTGGGTTGGCGATTCAAATCTAGCAGCAGCTCTCCAGGAGCAAGGCAGGGCCTCCTACTCCCACCAGAGGGCAATGATGCCCCCCCAAAAGAAATTTGGAATGGCATGATATAGGTAGATATATTATTATCATCCCCATTTTACTTCAGGCAGAGAAAGACTTTTGGGACTTTTGATGGTGTTACACTGCCATCAAGGGGCAGAGTCAAGATTAAAACTCGGATAGTGCAGATCAAAGTTCTCATTCACAGCCCATTGTCTTCTGGGACACTCTTGGCACAGGCTTATTTCTTCTCAAGCACCCCTGAATAGTGCTAGTTGTAAGCCAGGTACTTTCATTTCCTATGTCAAACCTTGCCCAATAGCAATATATTTTTCCAACAAACCATCAGACCACAGGTTCCAGTTCTTACTTCCCCTTGGGTTTTTTCTAATCTGGTATCCCTTTTTTGGAAACAAAATCAGTGTTTCTTGTTTTTCTTTTTCTTCTTTAATTATTTTATTAGGGGCTCATACAGCTCATATCACAATTCATACATCCATCCATTGTGTCAAGCACATTTGCACATTTTTTGCCATCATTTTCAAAACATTTTCTTTCTACTTGAGCCCTTGTTATCAGCTCCTCATATTCCCCCCCCCCACCTTCCTTCTCTCCATCACCTTTGATAATGTATAAATTACCTTTTTTCATGTCTTACACTGCCCTGTGTCTCTCTTAACCCACTTTTCTGTTTTCCATCCCCCTAGGAGGGGTTACATGTAGATCACTGTGATTGGTTCTCCCTATCAACCCCGACCTTAGCCTTACCCTCCTGATACTATTACTCTCATTATTGGTCCCTAGGGGTTTATTGTATTTCTGGTCTTTCATCTCATCTGAAATGAGTCCGTCAACATGGATAGCTCCCCTCTTAACCCTTTCTTCTTAACTCTAAGAGTCCTAAATTGTTGATAAAATTCGGGACCAAGTAACTGATCATTCTATTCCATGTTTTCTTTATTTTTACATGGCATTGTGTAGAACGGGGAATAGGAGAGAAACCTTTCTGCTTCACATTCCCCTCTTGGTAACAGCCTTAATGTGTTTGAAGGAAAGCTCACTGATTTGTTTTCTTGGGGTTTTTTTTTCCTGTACTGGCCACCAGTTCCTCATTCCACAGAGACTCCCATAATATTACTCTTATCAGTCCACTCACTCCACAATGAAAATCTCATTCCTTTCTCACATTAAAACAACAACAAAGACAAATTACCATGAATCCTTAATATTCCTTGATTATTGCTAATACCCTAAGACAGGAGTTTCATTAAACTAAAGTTTTCAAATCACTGAGTTCAAACACTCAGAGAACTGAAATCTAGTACCATAGGATTCAAGTGTAGTAGGCAGTTTCCAGAAGAAAACAAAACAAAACAAAGCAAAACATAGTTGAAGCAGGCTCCAAATAAACCTCTATTCAATTTAACCTGGGACCTCTATAGGGCTTGTCTACCAAGCCAAATTGGGATATAGCATGAAGTCAGGAGATGCTTGCAATTAGACACTTCAAATCTAATCACCACTAGGAAAGGACTTCTAGTCATAGTCCCTGAACACAGTACTATGTTTAGAGGACTTCACAAATACCTGAGACATAGCTCCAGTGACGTGCAGTTTGAAACCTACAGACAGATGGCCTTTCCCTATTGTCTTCTCACCTGGGAAGAGAACACGGCTGATCATTCCAGGGAACACCATCAAGAAAATGGGAAGCACCTTCAGGTATGCGGCCAACAGAGAACCTCCTTTGGCATGGGAGAGATTCTTGGCAGCCAGGGTCCGCTGAACAATCACCTGGAAGACAACGAAGGTGGTTGGAAGCTGATATAGCTTTATCTGAAAAGGTGAACTAAGGGTGCATAGGAGTCCGGAAGTGGTATAAACAGTTAAGATGCTTGATCTCTAACCCAAAGACTGAGGTTCAACCCCATCCAGAAGTTCCTTAGTAGGAAAACTTGGTGATTTTCTCCTAAAAAATCAGCTAATGAAACCTATAGGCCCTCTGTTATAGCAAGAGTGGGGTTCCCAGGAGTCAGAATCAACGTGGCAGCGACTGATACTGGCACCACTATACTTCTGTATACTGCTTCTTGACAGTTGTAGTGGATTTAAAATATTTGCTTGCCTGATTTTATTTTGAGGAAGCAACTCTTTTCTATTCTAATTCCTCGGGTTTCAATTAGAGAAGCGATGGCCTCTATCCTGCTTCCTTATCACTTCTTCATTCAGAAGTTGGAGTAAGCTATAGACATGCTCCCCTTCCATCCAAAGTCAATCTGTAGGCAACTGACCATCCCCTTACAGAAGGTGGCAGGGAGAAGATAAGCCAGTCCGGGTGCAGTGTAGCAACAATGAAATATACAACTTCCCTCGAGTTCTTTAATGCACCCCCCACCCCACTATCATGATCCTAATTCTACCTTACAAATCCAGCTAGACCAGATGATGTGCATGGGTACAGATCAGAGCTTGAAACACAGGGAATCCAGGACAAATAAACACCTCAGGACCAATAATGAAAGTAGCAATACCAGGAGGGTCAGGGAAAGGTGGGCCAATCACAATGATCTACACATAATCCCTTCCCTGGGAGAACCCACAACAGAAAAGTGGGCGAAGGAAGATGTCAGACAGTGTAAATAAATTATTATAATAAATAATAATTTATAAATTATCAAGGGTACATGAAGGAGGAAGGGGCAGAGGGAAAAATGAGAAGCTGATATCAAGGGCTTAAGTAGAAAGAAAATGTTTTGAGAATGATGATGGGACCAAATGTACAAATGTGCTTAACACAATGGATGGATAGATGGATTTTGATAAGAGTTGTATCCAATAAAATGATTTTAAAAACAAACAAGCAAAAAAAAAAAGAAAGAAAGAAAGACATGCTCCACTTCCCTGGCTACCATCATTGGTAAAGAAGGGTAAACAATAACCTCAAAACAGGTCAATAAAAGCTCTCTATGGGATTCCTCACTGACTGAGGAAGAAGCTTCCTACCTGAGACATCATTTATCTGTCAGTTGTTCACACTGTGATGGTTTGTGTGTGACTGTGATGCTGGAAGCTATGTCTACAGGGTCACCCAAAGTGAACAAGTTCCAGCAGAACTTTCAGACTAAAGACAGGAAAAGGCTACCCACTTCAGAGGAAATAGCACTGATAAACTTACTGAGAGCACTGAAACATTGTCAGACATTGGAGACAGAGAGATAGAAGCAGAACCTTGTTAGAGATAGTGCCAGAACACAAGCGCCTCAGCTCAGATGACATTCAAAATGTAAAGGAGGGGGAGCTGTCTTCTCAAAGTAGACTCACCCATAATGATATGAATGGAGCACACCTACCAGAGTAAGGCCTTTGAGACATTCCTTGGCTGATGAGACGCTACAAAAAATGAGAATAAATAGCTGCAAACACCTATGAGTGATTGAAACATGGAATGTATGGGGTATGAATCTAGAAACATTGGAATTTCCCCAAAATGGATGGAACACATGAAGATCGATATCCTAGGCGTTAATGAGCCATTTTGAGTCAGAAAAATTGTATGGTTTACTATGCTGGGAATGAAATCATCAAGAGAAGAGTATGGTATTCATTGTCAAAAAAAGAAACTTTGAGATCGATCTTGGAGTACAAAGCTGTCTGTGATAGAATTATATCCATCTGCATTCAAAGGAATAAAATCAATACAACTATTATTAAAATTTATGCACCAACAACTAAAACTAGAGCTAAAGAAATTGAAGAACTCTACCAGTCTTCAGTCTGAAATCGATAAAAACTGCAATCAAGGTGCACTGATGATTATTGGCAAGTGGAATGCTAAAGTTTTTCTGAGAAAGGAGCAGTAGTTGGAAAATATGACTTTAATGATAGAAAAGAAGCTAGAGGTTGCATGACAGGATTTTGCAAGGCCAATGGCCTCTTAATAGCAAATACCTTTTTTAATAACACAAATGATGACTATACACATGGACTATACACAAAAATCTAACTGGGACATCTGTGGGAGGAGACCTTGGTGAAACTCAATACCAGCAGCCACACCAAGGCCAGGAGCTAGCCGTGGAACAGACCACCAATTACTCAATCACTTACTCAGGCAACAACCTGAGATTAACACACATGACACCACTGAGAAGTCTATCTAGCTTTAGAAGTAAAACAAGCCTACAAAATGATAGCAGGGAACCCAAATTTCAATTTGTAATGTAGATTTCTGGAGACTAACTCACTGCTATCAGGTTAATGTTGACGTCTAGGAATGCAATAGGATAGAATAGAACTGCCCCTGTGGGTTTCTAAGAATGTAACTCTTTGTGTTTTCAAATGGGTGATCGTGTTGAGAAGCCCGAGGGGAAACCACCACACCACCAGGAATCCTCTTGATTTCAGGATCGAACAGAATATCTTAAACTTGGGAAGAAAATACTTAATTGCGGGGTAAGCGCAAAGAAAATGAATTAATCTCATCAAAGTAAAAAAGGAGAAAATCATAAATTTTAGTAAACAGGAAAACAACAGTAGTAAAGAAAATAACAAGAAAACCCATCAACAAAATGAACCCAGCAAAAAAAAAGAACAGCAACAGCACAAAACAGCATGCACACACAACAAGACAATAATAAATTCATACCTCTTGATAATTGCACTAATGCAAATGGAAATGTAAACAAATAACTATGAATCTGAGAAATACCTCACGACATGTATTAACCTGAAGGGCATAATACTGAATGAAAGTAGTGACTTACAAAAGGAAAACTATTGGATCAGATCACTATTGTGAGGGTGGTTCTACTGTGATCATGGTGTATTACGGGAGAGGCGCTAGAGAAGACTATTGAAAGTACCATGGATTGCTAACAGGACAAACTAACCGATCTTGGAAGAAATACAGCCAGAGTGCTCCTAAGAGGCAAGGATGGAGAGACTTTGTCTTACATTCTTTGGGCATGTTGCTAGGAGAGACCAGTCCTTGGAGAAGAACAGCATGCTTGGTGAAGTAGAGGCACAACAAGAGAGAAAGGACCTGAAGGCGATGGACTGACACCATGGCTATAGCAATGAGCTCAAGCGTAGAAACCATGGTGGGGATGGCACAGGACGGAGCAAAGCTTATGTGTGCCACACATAGGGTCGCCATGAGTCAGAGCAACCAAGTGTAGGAGAGGAAATAACAGACTAGAGCATGAACAATTGTTAATTTGGGGTGAAGGGAAAGGTATATACAATGAGAGGAAAATTTTTGTGATGACAAAAAAAGATGGATGCAGGGAAAGACATTAGATGGGATGCAAGAGTTCAAGGCAACAGATGTACATACTGTTTAATATGCAATCCTGTGATAATGGTGATTTTTGAGTAGCTGCATGGATAGACCCACAGACTGAACAAGTGTGGGAGGGAGAGTGGAAGTTTGGCAGAGAATATGTGTATATGTGTGTGTACTTTTGCTGAACATGTATCCATGAACATGATGGAGCATACCGGGAGCAGTTATGAAGACATCTTAGATATAATCCAACACCTTGAGGGAATGGAATGCTGGGTTTGGAGGCTCAGGTCATATTCTTGGGGAACACCAAGATCAACGGGCATAACATAGTTCACAAAAACAATGCTCTACGCCTACTGTGATGATAGTGAGTCAGATCGTCAAACCTGGTGAGCAGCCATACAAGCTATAGCGAAAGGAAAGTAGAATGATGAAAATTGAACACGTGTGAAAGCAAGCTATCCAGGACTAACAGATCACACCAATCAGTTTTCATAACCCTGAGGCCAGAAAAACTAGCTGATGCCCAGCTATGACCTGAAATGAAAGGGATCACATTAGAAGATCCTGGATAGAGGAAGTGAAAGCACAGCACAAGACAAAATCATAAAAGAGATCCGCTTACTGGCTGTGTAGAGACTGCTGGAATCCCCAAAACTATGACCCCTAATCCCCCTTCAGTCTGGAACTGAACTCACTCCTGTGGCTCAATTTTCAGCCAAACAAGACACCGATCTTTAAGGGAAATGATAACAGTCCAGAAGTGTGCACAAATTAGCATCTTCAGCCATGTGAGATCAGAAGGGTAGCATTCAACTAGGGACAAACTTCAATAGGTTTGGACAAAGGAAACTAGAAACAGGAAACACAGGGAGGTAGTGGGATAAACGATGGTACATTGAGGGGATGACCATGAATGAGATGAAGCAAAAGGTGTACAATGTTGGATGTAAAACCAATGGTCTGCTTTGTAAATGTTTACTCTATTTTTCCAATTTCTAAAACTTTTATTTCACTACATGATGTTAAACAGGAGCTTTGACGGCACTGTAGGCTACACATTGAGCAACCAAAGGTCAGAGGTTTGAACCCACCAGCGGATCCAAAGCAGAAAGAGAAGCTCTCTCCTCCTGTAGGCATTTAAAGCCTCTGAAACCCAAAGGAGCAGTTCTACTCAGTCCCTGCTGTCATGATGAGTCAAAATCGACCCCATGACAATGAGAGTTTGGGGGTTGTTGCTTTTTTTTTCCAGGTTAAACAATTGGAATTACATATTCACATCAACAACACACTTTTGTTAAGCTAAATAAAATTAGGCTACATGGTAAATGTAGTCAATAAAATGTTTTTTCAAAAAGAAAAATTGAACATACTAATCCAATATATTTGATCTGCAGTTGTAAGATTTCTTTAAAAGGTAATGGCCGAAAGTCTTTAAAAAGTACAAATGAATGGGCAATACTGCCTCCATCCACTGTTGTCGCTCATCGACCCTGGCTCCCTCCCAGATAGCTTTCTATCTATCCATCCAGTTTCTTTATGCATACACAAGCAAGTCGAAATATCGATCCTATTCCTTCTCTTTTTACACACAAGGGGTTATTATTAACATTTCACTTCTTTTTGCTTCTGCCACTTTCCCTTTTCATACCAGTCAACCTTCACACTTTCTCCAACCTGTTCACACTACCATAAACATTCTTCCCTCCATGATCTCCCAGAGGGGTCACTCTCCTTCAAAGCTCTTGCTCAATCCTTGCGTCTCAATCACACCTCTCCTGACCACCTGTCTTGGATTGAATTCTCTGCAGAAGACGTGCTTTATAAATCCTGTCTTCTATGCCTGGTGCTACCATCACCTTTGGGATTGGTTAATCTTTGTTCTGTTCATGAAATAGGATTTTTTTTGGAGGGGGCATCACTGCCCCCTGGTGGGAGTGGGAGGACCAGCCTTGTTCCTGGAGCACTGCTGCTGGATTTGAACCACCAACCCTGTGGGCCGCAGTCCAGCACACATTAAATAGGATTTGTGTAGAACTATTTTGTTTTGTTCTTTTAATACAATTTTACTTTCGCTTCAGTGAAAGTTGACACAGCAAATTAGGGTTTCATTGAACAATCTCTATACATCTTATTCAATGACATTAGTTACATTTTTTCAACCCCAAAGTAAGCAGAACATAATAAAAACAGAATAAATGGAAGAATAGGTCAAAAGGAAAAACAGGTGATTGAATGTTAAATTTTAGCCCAAATCTCTGAATTAATTCATTTTCTGATGTAGTCTAATAGCAGGGATTTTTCACTTCCCTGATCAATGGTCCAAGGGTATTCAATAAATATTATTCTCTGAGAAGTTTCTACAAATGAATTTTGGACTTTCAGTACTATTCATAGCCTTCTGTAACTTGGGGTTTCAGAATTTAACTCTAATACATTTCCTTCCTCTGATCTTAGGTTTTGTTATTTATAGTCCTTGGGTCACATAGGCTGATATGTTTTCTCACTGTGGGATTAACTGACACCACACTTAGAATGCTGCTTGTTTAAAGACAAACTTTCAAAACCTAAGAAGCTATTCTTTCTGAAATCTAAGCACTATTTGACTTCTTCACCATATTTCATAATTACACCTTTATCTTCATGATTCTTTCATGAGGGCAAGTTTTGAGCAAGGCTGCATCAAAAGAACTGGCTGTCCTTTAAGGTAGGGTTTGCAGTTAAGTGTGAACTCAAAATCCATTCATGTAGCTAAGGTTGTTTATGTATCCTTAGTCCACTTCAGTGGCAGCATTATCCATTTTTTGAGAGATACTATAAATTACCTCCATAGGGCCTTTGGCAGTTCTAATAATAGTATCATTAGACTAGTTAGTGATGTGAAAATTAGAGCATTGTTGAGAGGAGGAATATTAGCATATGAGAAAGCTTTTTAGATAAAAATATCTGAGATGTTCCCTTATACATCTTAAAAACTTGAACTATTGAAGAAAACAGGTAGGATCGTATACAAAAGGGATTAAGCAAGCAAACTAGCCCGCAGAGGAAGATCAATGACAAGTCACATAGAGATCTCCAAGGAAACAGACAATGAAGAGCAAAAACCTTCCCCCAGAGTTGACAGAGAGAGCCTTCCCCTAGCGCAGTGGTTCTCAACCTTCCTAAGGCCGCGACCCTGTAATACAGTTCCTCATGTGGTAGCGACCGCCCAACCATAAAATTATTTTCACTGCTACTTCATCACTGTAATTTTGCTACTGTTATGAATTGGATAACCCCTGTGAAAGGGTCATTCCACCCCTAAAGGAGTCGTGACCCACAGGTTGAGAACCACTGCCCTAGAGCCTGCACCTGGGACTTCCATTTATAGCCTCCTAAACTTTGGGACAACAAATTTGATTGTTAAAACCATCATTGATGAAATTTCTGTTATAAATAAGTAATATACCATTGTATGTTAAATCTTATTCTCACCCTGCCAATCTCTCTCTCTCTCTCTCTCGCTCTCGCTGTCGCTCTCGCTCTCGCTCTCGCTCTCTCGCTCTCTCTCTGCTCTCTCTCTCTCTCACACACACACACACACAGACACACAAACACACACACACACACACACACACACTACACATATGAGAAGCCTTGATGATATAGTAGTTAAGAGTGTTGGACTACTTACTATGCACAAGGACAGCAGTTTGAAACCACCATGAGCTCCCCAGAGAAAGACAGGGTTTTCTGATCCAGTAAACAATTACAGTCTCGGGCTGAGCCCCGGTGGCGTAGTGGTTGTGCGCGGGACTGCAGCCCACTGGGATGGATGTTCAATTCCAGCTCACAGGAGCAAAGGCTGGGCCTCCTACTCCCACCACCAGAGGGCAGTGATGCCAAAACAAAATAAAACAAAATCAAAAAACCAATTACAGTCTCAGAAACCTGGGGGAGGGTGGTCACTGTGAGTCAGTATTGACTTGATAGCAGTGAGTTTGTTTTGTGAGTGCATATATATTACATGCCTATAAATAGTATGTATATATAGTATATTCTCTCTATACATGAGTATGTACAGCATATGCAGTATGTGCAGAAGTAACATATGTTCTCTTGCTACACACAATTTATCACCTTTTAATATCCCATGTAATGCAATGATTTGCTGTCTCTGGTGTTTACTTTCTGTAGAAAGTCTACTAGAAAGTCCACAAGATCAGAGGACACTGTTGGCTTTGTTCATTCATGATTTCTAAGCTACCCACAAGAGTTTGTTGGACAAATGGTATCTAGTGTTTTTCTTAACCTCCATTTAAAATGTGCCTTCTTTTTGGCTTACTAGATCCCGCCAGGCATTAACTGAGTGGATTAAGTTTTTCCCTTGGCAAATATCAGCTTTTGGTGTGGCATTAGCATTAGCAAAAGGTAAAATAGCAGGGAGAGCCTTAGGAAGGAAAGAATGAGTCAAGAAGTGTGGGAAAACGCAAATGTGAAGAAAAAGCATTGATTTCGGCCAGCCCAAGGAGATAAGCTTCCTGGCTACATTCGCTTAGTTAGATGGGTGACTGGTACCTGATCCGTGCACCAGTACCAGAGGGATGGGATGGACATTCCAAACAAGATTCCAGGCCAAGGAAGATCAGACGTTACTGGATCTCGAAAAATGTGAAAGGCATCTTCTCGAGGCAGTCCACAGCTGCTATTTTCAGTTCGGTTGCTAGCCAGGGCTGAGAAGTACCTCTCCTGCAAGCCTTCCATCCCTCCAACTTTAGCAAAACCTAGAATTCAGAGAGAGTCCAAGTTTATCAGAAACTCAGATCCATTCACAGCAAGTCATGAGTACCATAGTGAAATCTTAGAGGAGAATTTTCAAGAAAAATTGTTCCCTATAAGGGTTGTCAAACCTTTTTCTCTCTTTTTTTAAGTGGATACCATTTTCATTACCCAATGGAGACTTGATGGCATAATGGACTACAAATTGAACTGCTAACTACAAGGTTAGTTGTTCAAACCCATCACAGGAGTAAGATGAGGCTGTTTGACCTCATAAGGATTTAATGTCTCAGGCAACCCAAAGGTGCAGGTCTAATTGTCACTATGAGTGAGAATCGACTCGGTAACATTGAGTTCAATGTTCTGAATTGATGGCTTCTCAGAATATTAATTTTTAGATGGATACTATAAAATACATAAAAATCAAATACAACCATTAAAATCTAAAAATGTGAAATGGTAAAGTATTTTGCTACATTAAATACTAGGAGCTAGCTCAGAGTCTAATATTGGTTTCAAGGTAATTATGAGTACACACTATATTTCAACTGTAATATAACATAAAACTGGATATTATATTAACAGCTACAGTATAATGTGAGGGGGTACCCCCAAAAAACCTAGAATTATTTTTTCAAAGTTATATATTTAGATTTCTTTTTTACAAAATAGTCTTATCAGGACTGGAAGGAAGGTTAAAAAAATAACCCTATCACCTTCCACTTTCCATTGCACTTAATACATTACTATTCATAACATAAATTACAGCTTCTTTAATTAAAAAAATAAGTAATGTTTATAGCAAATTTGAAGACAATCAGATCATGATGATGCTCTGAAACAATTATAGTTGTTTAAGCAAGTCCACAGCTTTTTATGAACTATAATTTGTTCAGAGCTTAACCTTACTCAGAATCAAAACATTGTGCTTGCAAAATCATGGGTAGAATCTTATCACAGCATTTATCTCTCATTTACTGGTGTCTGAAGAACAGTTGTGCAAGGTAAAAACTAATTTGAACACATTCAGAGGCAACTTCCATAGGGTTAGGGCAGTGAACAAGTGGCCAAGTCAATCCATTAACCAACTCCAGTCAACACTCATCAGACTACTACCCAGCTCCTCATTTGGTTCACAAATACAAATGCCTAAGTGACTAAGACAATCCAGATTTTCTTCTAACATTTGTGCTAAAGACTCCCCATCTTGAGGAGTTACCACACATGACAGAGGATGTTCCTGTTCTGTCCAATTCGGTGGACACCTTCTGGACTGGATCCCACAAGGTACAGGCAATTTTTAAAGAGATGCAATATTTCTTTCTGCCTCTTTTCCTGCATAAATATGACTGCATTTCGAGTTTCTTTGATTAAACTGAGGACTACTTCCACCTTGGGGAGTAAGTCACTACTCTGCTTACAGCCCCAAAGCTGCTCAGTTGACCAAACAGCTCTGGAGAACACAGCCCTGAATCTGCCCCATGTGCACAATGATCTTCATCTTGGTCCTGTCATTGTGCGAAGCTTGGTGCTTTAGTTGCTTCTGTAGATTGATGGCATTCTGCTTGAGAAATTCCAGCAAGTCCCCCTGCCATCTTCCATAGGGTTTCTTCTGTACCTCCATGACGTTAGTGTGCAGAGACATGATCTGATCCTCCAGGTAAAAAAGTCATGAGACAAACAAAAAAGTAAACAACCCACTTCCAGGAGATAAAGCAAGTTGGAGTGGTACTGCTGTGACATTTTAACTATCAGACAAAGAATTAAAAATAACTCTGATGAATAGTCAATGGGTTCATGAGTAGAATCAATACAGCTAAAGAAATATTCAGGGCTGAGCCCTGATGGCATAGTGGTTGTGTGCGGGACTGCGATCCACAGAGTTGATGGCTCAAATCCAGCAGCAGCTGTCCAGGAGCAAGGTTGGGCTTCCTACTCCCACCAGGGCAGTGATGCCAAAAAAAGAGAAATATTCAGTTAACTTGAAGATATGTCAATAGAAACACCCAAACTGAAATAATATAAACAGAAGAGAAAGCTGTGGGATAATATAAAATGGCCTGACCTATATGCCATTGGAATTCCAGGTGTAACATTAGTGAGAGGAGGAGAGAGGAGAAATAACTGTCAAGAATTAAAAATAATAAAAGTAGAGGGTAGGGGGGCTGGTCAGGATTAAGTGAGGGTGATGGATCTGTGAGGAAGCGCTGAAATGCCAATGGAGGTGGAGCATGATGGTGGGACAGGAGGGAGATGGAAGGAAATGGAGGAAAGAGCAAGAAGGCAAAGGGCACTTGCAGAGGTCTAAACATAGGTATGTTCTTACATAGATACAATTGTCTATTATAAGGAGGAAATAAATTTAAGAACATATCTATAGGTCAAATACTAGGGTAGTAAGTGGACCTTGGACCCATACCCTCAATGCAAGAACACTTAGTTCTATGAATCTGGTATTCCACGAAGTTCACTGGCCCAACACGATCACAGAAGTAAAATGGGTGCATAAGCAAATGTGGTGAAGAAAGCTGATGGTGCCCGGCTATCAAAGGATATATCATCTGGGGGTCTTAAAAGCCTGAAGATAAGCAATAGACCATGTGCCTGGGAAGAGACCACACCCACACAGAAGAAGCACAACAGCCAGCGTGGCCACAAGGTGGTGAAAGATCTAAGCAACAGTCATCAAATGGGGGAAAAAACACACACACATCCCTGTGTGCACACATCCCTAAGGCACCCACTGAGGACATGTGGGAGCATGACCAAGAGTAGTGAAGAAAGCTGACGATGCCCAGCTATCAAAAGATACAACATCGGGGGTCTTAAAGGCTCGAGCATAAATGAGCAACCATCAAGCTCAGGAGCAACAAAACCTACCATAAAAGAAGCTCACCTGCCTGTGTGAACATGAGATGCTGAAACAATCAGTTATCTGGCATCAAAGAACAAAAATCAAAATCAATGGACCAATTGACTCCCGATACGATCGCTGAAGACAAATGGATCCAGATGCAAACAGAGTAGAACAAACAATGGTGCCCAGCTACCAAATGATTGAATGTCTGGAGTCTCAAACTCTGGAAGATAATCGAGTCACCATTCAGTGTAGAAACAGCTAAGTCCACATCGAAGAAGCACACCAGCCTGTGTAATCAAGAGGGCCGTAGGGAGCAGGCGTCAAGCATCAAAGAACAAGAACCAAGTCATCACAAATCAGGGGAAGAGCAGGGTGGGGTCCTAAGGCCCACTGGCACATAATTGGTCACCACTTTACAGGGGAGTCAAGGGGAGGAGACAGACCAGTCAAGAGACAACAGGGCAGCAATGATACATACAAGTTTCCTCTAGTTCCTGAAGTCTTCCTTCCCCCAACCACCATGGTCCCAACTCTACCTTACAAATCCAGATGGACTGGATAAGGTACACTGGTGGAGAGGGGAGCTGGAGATATGGGGAAACCAAGATAGTTGAGCCCCTTTGGGCCATTGATTAGATTGGAGCTGCTGGAAGGGTGGAGAGAAGGTGGGGTAGAGAGACGGAACCAACTGCAAGGATCTACACAGAAGTTCCTATTTGAAGGATGGGCATCATACGAGTGGGTTGGGGGAGAGGTCGGGCAGTGTAAGATATGACAGAATGATAATAATGTATTGAGGGCTGGTGAGGAGGGGAGAGCAGGGGAAGAGGGGAAGGGATGAAAAAGCCGATACCAGGGGCTGAAGGGAAAAGGCAGATGATTGGAGAACAATAACAACAGTGGACATGTGAAAGTGCTTGGCACCGTATGTTTATTTATGTATTGTGAAAAACGATGTATGAGCCCACAATAAAATGATTTTTAGGGCTGAGCCCCGGTGGCGTAGTGGTTGTGCACGGGACTGCGGCCCACTCGGACGGAGGTTCAATTCCAGCAGTGGGGTTGGACCTCCTACTCCCACCACTGGAGAGCAGTGATGCTCACAAAAAAACAACAAAAAAAAGATTTTTAATTAAAAAATAATAATAAAAGTAGAATATATTAAACCACAAATCCAAAAACCATAGGGATTATCAAGCAGGATATAGTTCTCATCCATATATAATCCTGTGGGGAAAACTTAAAATCAAAGATAAAGAACAAATCTTGAAGGTAATCAAATAAGAATGGAGTTATGGAGAGGAACCAAGACTACATACAGAGATACAAAGACACAGTAGACTTCTCCAAAATCCACCTGAAGAGAGTGGGAGAAAAATGTGGAATAAAATTCAAAAGTATTAGGGGAAAAAAAGAAGACCAGACTTACTGCTCTGAGAGAGGCTAGTGGTCTTTTGTCACTCTTCAAGCCTAAAACTAAGCCCATAACTATGAGTTTAAATGTCAACCAAACAAGAGACAGGCTTCTTAGATAAACAGTAATACCAATTAACAGCATTCTTTATTTCTTATTGTTGGTATTTGTATATTATTCTAATTTAGTATACTTTCTTTTTTCCAACAGTTTTATCGGCATATTTACATATGTTACAATGCAATTGGTCAATCACATGGAGCAGAGTTGTACATACAATCATTACCACAACCAGTGATAAAACACTTTCTTCTTTCTTGTACTCATTGTTGTTCGTGTCCCATTTCCCCCAATTTCTCTAGCCATATTTCCAAATAAACATTAATCCAGTTACTGTCTCTATAGATTTACCTATCCTCAAATTCATATATGGGGAAAAAACCCAAACTAACAAGAATAACAAAGTAAAACAGACAAAAACCTCAATCAAAAAGAAGGCAGACAGCGCTGGGTAGCTCCCACAACCACCAGAGGGCAGTGATGCCCCCCCCAAAAAAACAAAAAAAACAAATAAAAAAGAAGGCAGAAAATATTAAAAACTAGAACATATTTAAATAGATCAGAAAATAGATCAAGAGGGTGGAAGAAAGGTGGGGCAGAAAGGAGTGACCGATTACAAGGAGCTACATATAACCCCCTCCCTGGGGAATGGTCAACAGAAAAGTGGGTGAGGGGAGGAAACATCGGTCAGTGTACGACATGAAAAAATAATGATTTATAAATTATCAGGGGGGAGAGAGCAAGAGGAGGGAGGGAAAAAATGAGGAGCTGATATCAGAGGCTCAAGTTGAATGCAAATGCTTTGAGAATGATGAGGGCAACAAATGTACTTGACACAATGGATGGGTATATGGATTGTGATGAGTTGTATAAGCCCCGAATAAGATGATTTTTTAACAAAGGTTAAGATATTAAAGACATTAATGGATCTAGTACAATAAAATCAGTACAAAAAAGATATCAAAGATGATGTAAACAAGGGGGAAAAAAGAAAGATCAAATGATAGAGTGCTAAGTTTTAACCTAATTGCACTGGCAACAATCCACTTTCCACTGCATTCTACATGTTAGCAAGGCTATTCAATGATGATCAGAGGGAATTCACTGGGGGCTTAATCCATGTGGGGACCCTGCAAATGGATTTTGGTCTTCCACTGTCATCCAGTGTATTCTTAATTGAAGCTCTGGTGTTATTCCCTCCTTTAGATTTGGATTATATTATTGAAAATCCTTGAATCACACAATCTGGTGTGCTTCTTCCATGTTGATTTAATTGATGCCTCTCTTAGATGGCTGCTTGTGTGAAAATAGGCCTGGAAGACCCCAACCCCGCTATTCTTTCTCATAGTCAGGCACCATCTAGCCTCTTCCCACGCTTTGCTGTACCACCCCTATTTTCAGTGATCTCTTTGTGAGGACAAGCCTCAAGAAGGGCCATGTCATAGAACTAATAGTACTTAAATTGGGCTAGAAGTAAGAGGCACAGCACTCATTGGAACAATCAACCATATATGACAAGAAGGGCCACATTTGTCCAGAGATAAAGCTCAAAAGTCAGGAAGGATTAGGCTAGAAGAGCCTATGAATATGGGAAACACAGAGAGGAAGTGAGAAAGGGTGTTGTTAAATTGTGGGGACTGCAACCAATACCACAAATCAAACTGATCATAGTATAGTTATGTACGAAGTGTTAAATCAAAAACAATTTACTTGTACGTTTTCACCCAAATCACCAAAAAAAGTTTTTAAAAATTCTGCAATCAAAAACACAATTGATTAGTATCTTTCAAGTCCTGGGGACAAAGGCAACCTCCTGGTAATTTAATTATACAGTATTATATCCAGGGAATTGTTTACAATTAAGACAAGAGAGAGAATTCATTACCAGAAAACCTTCACTACAAGTAATGAAGATCTCAGGAAGTAGCTAAAGTTTAATATGAAATAATTTGATCTTTCTTGCAGACATACTAAAAATAATTGTCTAAAACAAAATTAGTAGCAGTATTTTGGAATTTATAGCATACTTAAAAGTAAGATATATGGCAGCAATAGCATAAAAGAGGCAGGAGGATTTGAAAGTCTGCTATTATTAGATTTTAAGATTATACGTTAAAAAGTATAAATTTTAATAAGTCATCTTATTGAGGGCTCTTGCTGTTCTTATAACAATTCACACATCAATTGTATCAAATACATTTGTACATATGCTATCATCATCATTTTCAAGAAAAGCATCATGTCATATTCAGATAATATAATTGTTTTTCCTAATAGATTACTCTGTTCTTCAAAAATATATACCCAATTTACCTCTTTGTAATTCCATAAAACAGTTGCCATACCTTCTGAGTTTATCTGTCTTCCTTGACTTTAACTGGGCCAGAAGATTCCTTCTGAAAACCATTGTTTTCATTGAAGTTTCTAGTAGCCTCTCTATCAAAAAGCAGACTACTGTAGACTTAGAATTGGTCTGTAGCCATCTATAGGTTTAGACTTGTTTTCCTTGCACTCAGTCTTTGCACGTATGAATGGGAACCCTAGTAGCAATACTTTTTTGTTTATCCTTATATTAACTCATTCAATTCTCACAGTTTTCTAAGTAAATTTCATAAGGCCCATCAGGAGTAGAGGAAAACTTGCTAATAGTCCAAATACTAATGCGAATCACATCTTCTTTGTCACTTGTACTGTCTGGCTTAAAACAGGCAGAATTAGAACCCCGTTATTATCTAGGTACAAAATCTGTCCTGTTAACCTCTATGCTATATGACTCACTATCAAAAATACTGACAGATTATGAAGCTTGTTCAGGTCATAAAAATCCACACCACAGGACTATGGACCATTAACTGATAGCTGTATCTCTCTTTCAATCACCTACTTAACTGCTCCAAGCTTGCTAGCCTCCACCACCCTGCATGTTTCCATACTACTTAGACTTATACCAGAGGGCCTCACGGACTGGAATTATATGGAACTCATATCATTCTTCTGTAAATCCAAAGATAATAGTGAGTCACCTTACTCTCTGAGATCGAGGAAGTGGAAACCATCAAAGGATTCATAAAAAGGATGCCGTTTAAAATAAGGAAACCGGAACTCTTTGGAAACCAAAGTTTGGTCCCATCCTCCATCTCTAATTTTCATATAAAAAAATCAATGAACTATACAGATGGTGAATATCTGCAACAGTGCTGGTATGATGTGTTTGAGAATCACATTGATATTGGAGAAATGTCTATAAGATATAGCAGGTAGAAGAGTTAATGAAAGGAACTCCCCACTGGAACCCCATGATTTTATAGGTAGAGATCTGAAGGTTTGATTAGGAACAAAAACCAGCTAAAGATCTCTATTGGCGGCTGAGCCCTGGTGGCGTAGTGGTTGTGCGCGGGACTGTGGCCCACTGGGTAGAAGGTTCAAATCCAGCAGCAAGACTGGGCCTCCTAATCCCACCACCGGAGGGCAGTGATGCCCCAAAAACCAAGATCTCTATTGGCTCTCTTGTTTCTGAACCCTAACACATCATAAGCCACTCATCCAGCGACAGTCAAGTGAAAGGCTATTTATGATAGTGACCACACCCAGAATTTATCTGGTGAGGCGACACATTTGCCCTTCATAGATTTATTACTTGTTTGCATTTCCTCTTGTAAAGTGTTTCTTCTTCATAATGGTCCAAAAATTAATTTTTAAGTTAACAATAAAAAAAATGTTCTTGCTGTTGATATCGTGAAGATAGTTTCTTTCCCCATGATTAGTTCTTTGTCTTTTCATTAGAAAGATGAAAGCAGTTCATCCGCAAATGCAAACTGTATAAGTTAAAGATTAAAATGAAATTCTTTTTTTTTTTTGGGGGGGGGGCATCACTGCTCTCTGGTGGTGGGAGTAGGAGGCCCAGCCCCACTGCTGGAATTGAACCTCCATCCCAGTGGGCTGCAGTCCCGCGCACAACCACTACGCCACCGGGGCTCAGCCGAAATTCTTTTTTTAAATAAAGCATTTTATTAGGGGCTCATACAGCTCATATCATGATCAATACATGCATCAATTGTATGCAGACCACATTTGCACATTTGTTGCCATCAACATTCTCGAAAAATCCTCCTTCTACTTAGACCCCCAATATCAACTCCCCATGTTTCCCCTCTCTCCACACTTCCTCTCCCCCATGAACCCCTAATGATTTACAAATTGATATTATTTTGTCATCTCATACACTGTCCAATGTGTCCCTTCACCCACTTCCCTGTTGTCTGTACTCCAAGGAGGAGGTTATATGTAGATCGTTGCAGTTGGTTCCCCCTTTCTACTCCACCTTTCCTCCACCCTCCCAGTATCACCACTCTCCCCACTGGTCCTGAGGGGAACATCTGCCCTGAATTCCCCATGTTTCCAGCGCCAGTGTACTTCCCCTGGTCTAGTTGGATTTGCAAAATAGAATTGGGATCCTGGTAGTGGATAGGCGGAAACATTTAAGAACTAGAGGAAAGTTGCATATCTCATTGTTCCTACATTGTACCTTGACTGGCTCATCTCTTCCCTGTTACCACTCTGTAAGAGGATGGTGCGATGGGTTTTGGGTCCCCAATCTGTACTGCCCCTCATAAAATGACATTCTTGTCTATATTTTATGTCAACTTGAAGTTGTGTGAAAGTGTAGGAAAGAAGTCCAACCCACCATTCAGGTCTGAGGCTGATATCTCCTTGGGGGTGTGGCTTTTCCTATGCGAGGCAATGAGAACTTCTTTCTCTCTTTTTCTCTGTCCCTTCACTTTCCCTGCTTGCTGGAATTCTGTGCTCCTCCAGGGGTCCCCCCACTTGAGCTGCTGACCCTGAAAAACCACCTGGGGGCTTTAGGCACCCTCCCATGTTACCCCTGATCTTGGACCCACTCTTCTTCGCACCTGCTGAGCTGTGGTCTCCCTGATTCCCACTTCACCGTACTATATTGTAAGTCTGAAGAAATCTCTAGCTGGCACACTACCCATAGACTTGGGTTCGGTTGGGCTAGGACGCCTTCTGGATGCAGAATTACTCCTTGATGTAAACTGCTTTCATACAAATGAGTTTCACTGGTGTTGTTTTTCTAGACATCCCAGCCTCACACAAGCCAAGGCCAGTGGGAACATGCCAGAGTGCCAACAGTTCTCCAAGTAGACTCTAAGAGTCACTCCTGGAAGTAGACACCCACCTGGAACCACCCCTGGAAGTATACATAGAGCCACCGCGATGCAGAAGGTAAAGGGCAAGATGAAGGGAGAAAAGTCCTCAGTGTCTGAGCAAGGAAGATTTAACATTGAGAAAATGTCAATACCATCTAAAGTACTGTACAGATTTAATGCAATCTTGATCCAGAGCCCAATATTATTCTTTAAAGAGATGGAAAATCTAATCACCAAATTTATGTAAAAAGGAAAGAGTCACCAGATAAGCAAAGCACTACTAATGGAGAAGTCTTAAGAGGAGATTTCTCACTTCCTAATCTCAAGAGAAACAAAAACCCAATGAAACGGAATTGAGAACCCGGAAGTAATTCCATACAACTGCAGACAGCTGATACTTGACAAAGGATTGAAATATCTGAAAGGGCGGAAGTGCTAATCTCTTTAGCAAATGGTGAGGGTGGAAGTGGAGCTCCATTTGCAAAAGAATGAAACAGGTCCCCTCTCTCATTATATACAGAAATTAATTTAAGATGGATAAAAGACCTAAATGGAAAAACCTAGAACTCTAAAAATCATTAACAAAAAAATATGGAGAAACACATGGGTCCAAATATATGGCATACATACACTCTTAAACATAATGACAACAAACAAAAAACAGAAGACAAAACAGATGGTTGTGTGCTCCAAAAAAAATTAACCTTTATATGCATGAAAACATTTGTTCTTTAAAAGAGCAAAAAGAGAACTCACAGATGTAGCAAAGCATTTTAACATTGACTTATCAGACAAGAGCCTAATCTGTAACATTTGTCACTCGCCCTCCCTCACTCCCATACAGTCAAAGCCGACTCAGTGACCCTGTAGAACAGAGCGGACAGACTCCTGTGAGTTTCCCAGACTGTAGCTGTTCAGAGCAAAAAATCCCTTCTTTCTCCCATGGAGCAGCTGGTTATTTTGAATTTTGGACCTTGTGGATCACAGTCCAACAACTAACCACTCTACCACCAGGGTCCCCTTCTCACATTTATTGAAAGCTTTAATCCCTCAAAAAGAAAAGGACGAATAACCCAATTTTAAAATGACCCGAGGACAAAAACAGACACCTCAGCCAAGAAGAGGTGAGGGGGCCGCCAAACACGCAGACCTGCTCCTGATCATCAGTCCTGGTTGTTAGGTGCTGTTGTTGCTTGTCAGCTCCGACTCACGGCGACTCTGTGCACAACTGGTCTTGGGCAAGCCTCACAATTGTTCTTCTCCTTGAGCCCAGTGTGGCCACTGTGTCAATTCATCTTGCTGCCCCTCCCCTCAAGCATGTCCTCGCCAAGGACTGGTCTCTTCTGACAACATATCCAAAGTACATGAGATAAAACCTCACCATCCCTGACTCTAAGCAGCATTCTGGCTGTATTTTTTCCAAGACATATTTGTTTGTTCTTCTGGCAGTCCATGGTCCTTTCAATAGTCTTCAAAGGCATGATGAATCATTAAAAAGAGGCAAATCAAAACAAAAGTGTGTGATCCCATGACTCCAATTTTCCCGGGCAGGCTTTAATGACATTTATTATTTCTCTCACTCATTTACATTTATTAATTTTGTCTTTATAGGCTTTTAATCGTTCCGTAAAAAAAAGGGTCTTTTCTTCCTCTTTTATCTATGTATACAGACATTCATTTATATGATAATACAAGGGATTTTAAAATTTTACTTTAAAAGAGTAAGTTCATTAGAACCACAATTCTTTTAACTACAATAACTATGCCTCAAACAAATGAAACACCCTGAGTGATACGCATTTTGATATCTGGATTTGCTGGCCACAGTGATTAGAGCAGTTGTTCCTGCTTGAGCGATGGTGCCATCACCCACCCAAATGGTCCTGTAAATGGTCCACTCACTGTAACCCATGAGGATGAATGCTCCAATCAGCATGATCAAAGTCTGCACAGCATCCGTGTAGATCACAGCAGCCAGGCCACCTAGGAAGACAAGCCATGCAGGAGTTATACCCAGTGGAAAAGGTCAAGGACTCAATGAGAAGGTCTTCTACTATCGATCTTTCTCCCCAAAGATGGCCAAAAGAACGCTGCTTGCAGGCCCATTTTCCTTTCATGTGACTATAAAGTTTTTCCCTTAGATTCTGGAATATGAATAGAGTCACGTGACATTATTTGACCAACAGAACTGATGGATGTGTGTTGTGCAGCTTCAAGCCTAGATTTCAAGCAACGCTGGAGCGTTTCCCCGCACTATCTTTTATTCCCAAGGCAATCATACTTCAAGAAGCTTGATAGCTTAACTAAGGATGAAGGCAAGCCCCCCTGGAGAGAACTGAAGCCAACAGCCTAAGCTAATCACCGCCCTTGTGAATAAAGTCATCTTGGCCTAGCCACCTATTCTATATCCATTGAGTCAATTCCCACTCATCCACAACCTTATATGTATGAGAGTAAAAGTAGGCACTCCACAGGGCTTTCAAGGCCTGCCTTGGGAAGTAGCTTTGGATGCCTTTGAATCACCAACTTCTTGGCTAGCAGGCAAGCACTCAACCATGGATACCACCCAGACACACACATATATATAATGGAATTAGCAGAAGAGGGTGAATACTCAAAATCAGATACATTGTGCAGGACTTACTTTGTGTGAGGTACTCTTTAAGGAATGAAGTCTAAAGGGAAATAGGTTGTCAGTCCTCACGCTCCAAACTTTCAGCAATTAATTTTCTAACTTTCAATGGTGTATATAACTGTATATCCTCAGCATGTAGTCGTCTTTAATAAATAATTCTTGAATAAATAAATGGGAACTAGCTTTCTATCTTTATGCATTTTGAAGTTTTCTCTCTGATCAGATGAGCTTCTTAATATAATGGTCAAGTGAATTCTTATGTATCTGGGGGCAGTGGAGTAAGGATGAGGTCACATACCTGCGATAGTATATATAGCTGTAATGGCCAACAGCCCTACTATAGCCAGGTAGAGGTCCAGGTGTAAAGACTGCTGAATGAAGATGGCACCTGCATACATATCCACCTGTAGAGACATTGAGTTGATGAATGAATCAGTACAGGAATTAATGGGCATCTGTTGCATGGGTCCCCTAAGACAAGGGAACAACCTTGGTTCTGGCAGACACATAAGAGCAATTTATTGTCCTTTCTTCATTCATCTTTTCATGGTTCAAGAGTTTCGAACTGGAGTCCTGTGGACAATTAAGTTTGAGACCTCTGCCTTAGGCTCCCACCAGTCTTGCTTTTAGTCTTAATACATGGCATCTTCTACACTACAACCTTTGTTGAATAAATGATAACGATGTCATCTTCCTCCCCATCATAATTCTTTAGCACATACTATTGTCCCCAAGATAAATTCTAAATTCTGTGATTTTCCTGTCTCTTGGCTCCCATTTCCTTGACTTGCTTCATATTTCAAGGGTCTTCCAGGTACTCTGAATATTTCTTGTTCTCTTGCCCAAATCAAGTTCATTCAAGTTTGTAAG
Organism: Nesogale talazaci; assembly: GCA_004026705.1. NCBI lineage: Eukaryota > Metazoa > Chordata > Mammalia > Afrosoricida > Tenrecidae > Nesogale > Nesogale talazaci. The sequence goes on along the minus strand of PVJH01009178.1, from coordinate 56,971 downwards.
CTTTTGCTTGTATTTGTCCATCTATCTAGAATTCCAATCCCCCTTTCCCTTAATTAGTAAGTCCTGCCCTAGATGTAACTTCTCTGGTGAGGGCTTCCCTACATATGCACCTTCTTATCAGACTGTGGTATAGCATTCTAGAAAGCAGCTTGCATCTCTGTCTCTCATATGTGGAGCTGAAACAGCTCCAGTTATTGCTGTTTAGGTTGAGTGGAGCCCCTCTGTCCCTCTACGCTGCCTTCTTTCCCAGTTGAGAGAAAAGGTATCCTCAGTGTAGGTTAAGCTGCCTTTGAAGCATAAGTTGGAGACTGCAAGGAATCTACTCTTTATGACTTTCCATACCTGCCAATATAAAGTTCAAGCTGGAGCAAATCTGATTGTTCCCAGGCAGAAGACAATGACCCTTGAAGTCTCATCAGTGGCCTACACCATTTAGAGATGTTGTCAAAAAGTCTTGGCGAGGCGACATCCTTCCCTGTATTTTTTTCTAACCATGTTCACCCTTACACACTCCTATCTCCCTCTAGACAGAAGCTATTCTCCCCTTTCCAAAACCTGGCCAAGAAGAGAAGAAAGTGGTGAGGAGGAGACCCCCCAACCCTCCAGCAGCGATTGTGATTTTTCTGCAACCACGTGGCCAAGCTATGTCCCCACCTTACCGAGATCTTGGTGAAGATGTATATAAACAGGTAGAGCACAGCCAAAATGATGGGAATCCTGTTGCCACCAAAGCGTTTCCTCAAGTATTCTGGCATCGTGTTGACCTTGCACCAGAACAGAACTTTCAGCACACGCGTGGACACAGGTAGTTGGCCTCCCCAGCACCCTCCCACGTGCTTCTTTTTTTGAAAACTCAAAATGGTCTTGCTAGAAATTAAAAATTGGGGCCTTAATAAAGGAGCAGAAAATAGTGCAAAAACATGGAGGTCAGAGTGCTACTTAGGTGTGTATAACCCACTGGCATAGTTCTCAAATACCAGGCAGGTCTGTGTGCTCATCTCAATTCTGCTATCTCCTGAGTATTGCTTTCTTACTGGTATATTAATGTAAACCAAACTCACACTTACTTAAATAAACTTATCTAAATGGAAACTAAGTCGTCATGTAATGAAAAACAGGATCCCCTGCCCTAAATGTAAGAGAATCAATGAGAATAAAATACAGAGATAATAAAACTACCATATATACTCAAGTATAATCTGACCCGAATATCAGCTGAGGCACCTAATTTCACCACAAAAACTGCATTAAAAATGTGTTGAAAAGCTCTGCTTATTCACGAGTATATGCGGCATGTTCTAGGATTTGGAGGTGATTTACTCTTGCCTATCAAGGGCAGTAGGTCCAGGGCTTCTCAGTCTTCGCTTTAAAAGGCAGGAAAATGGGGCGAGTTGTTAGAGAAGTGGTGGAGAGGTGTTAAAGGTATTCTAGTACTAACGGGAGACTTTCCCCTTGAAACAATGGATAGGGGAATCGCTTCATTCTGTAACTCATTGTGCATAGCCCAATGGCTATCTGACATCTATTCATGTCACCTATCTCTGATGGTCTGTACTCCAAACTTTGAGGAAATGGTTTTACTCCAACCCATTAATTCTATGAATAGTATGAGCTGGCTCCAGAAAGTACAGAATGGCTAAGGACCTTGCTCCCCCTAGAAGCATTGAATTGTGGGGTCGCTCCCTCAGACCCTAGGCAGGAGGAGTTATTACCACCTTCCAATCCTCTGTCTTCCCTGGGTTTCACCTGCATTTCCCCCTTCCACCACACAGGGGGAGATTTATTATTTGTCCTCCACTTTTGGGGGTGGTTAAGGAAATACTTGCACAATCTCCTCACTCTCCCCCCTCAAAATGTGAGAAACTGCTGTCTCTTGATGCTGGGGTCTGAAATCAAAGACTATTCTTCCATAAGATAGTAGAAGTTGAATGGAAAATACTGAATAATGATTATAATTGTACTTTTAAGAATGTTCACTGTTCTCTTACTCCCACCAGAGGGCAGTGATGCCCCCCCCAAAAAAAGGAATGTTCACTGCCAACCAAGGAAAGAGACTCATGGGTACTCAGGGAAGAGTTAATGAATGATGAACTGGTTAGGTTATAGAAAAAGAAAAATCTGGTGATGATGGATTAAGGAATTGGAAGGAGATACTGGGAGAGATTAGAGGCCTTACTTATTTCAAAAATAATGGAACAGTAATGGAACCAGGGTGGTAGCTCAAGGTGTGTTCAATGAAAAATTATCTAAAATTTCATATAACTGAAATTTTTGATAATAAAATATTGGGGAAGTGAACTCAGGAATAAAAGGATATTTTTAGATAGAAAAATAAAAACAAAAACAATAGCTTCCCAAAAAGACCATTTGGGATCATGAACTTCCTCACTGTCTTGCCTCGACCTTTGACTTAATGCAAGGCAAATTCAGTAGGAATTTTCTAGAATTGACCTGAACTCTGAACTCTCTTGAGGAATCATAAATGGAGAGATTCAACCAAACCTTCCTGAACATGTGATGTAACTCCTGATGAGAGAATTCAATGTGAGTACATCGATCCATTGAGATAAATGTACCAAGGCAGACACTCCTTAGAGATTATCTGTGGAGGATCATGAGGTTTGGTATGAAAGTGGGACTCCTGTTATTGATTGACAGTCTTTATTAGCAATTGACCTTTGTTCAATCTGCAAGGAGAGGCACATCTTCAGCTTCCACACTCAACATGCTTCTAATGAGAGGGAAGTCAGTCCAAAGCAAGCAGCACTGAATCCAGAAGTCAGATTTTGGGAAGAAACGTGAAGCTCGGTGCCAGATGGTAGGCAGTGTCTTGCAGAGTTGTGAAGCAGACAGAGAGAAAGAAAACAGATTTCCTACATACGTGTGCACTTATGTGCATTTCTACACGAGTAACAAAATATGCACAGTGGCATCATTCACCATAAGCTAACACTGGACAGACACCTAAATTTATATCTACTAAAGAATGAATAAAGATATTTAGATGCACTCAGGCCATGAAATGCTGCTGAGTGATGAAAATGCAACCAGCTCCTCAGAGCAGACTATGTGAGCCCTGCTTCCATCCAGATACAACTGAAGATCAGTACACTTAAACTGTTGCTTAGGAATGTGTTCGACTGTAATAAAAATGATTGCAAAGTGAATCAATCATTCTTTTGATCTGTACATTTATGTTTTAGGCATTCTTTCCTCTGCGTTTGGGGAGCTGTTGTGGTGCAGTGATTAGACAGAAAGGTGACCACTTCAAAGCCAGCAGCCGTTCTTCAGGAGAAAGATGTGGGAATCTGCCTTCTGTAAATAGGTACAACCATGGCTAGCCTATGGGGCAGATCTGCTCTGTTCTTGTGGCAGTCATGTACTCGTGTGTCAATTTCATGGGTGGGAATGTAGGGGTGGAGTGAGACCTCTGTGTGGAATGGCTTTCTCTGAGAGTTCTGGGAAGTCTTGTGATATTTCCCTCGTGGAAATATCCCTCATTCCCCCCAGTGCTGGGAAATGCTCAACCAACAAGACAAGATTGTAGCAAGGAACTGAAGGAGCGGGAGGAGAAGCCACATGGGTTTGCCCTGATGGACCAGACCTCTGGGGCCAGCGCAGCCACAGAGAGACCCCTGCCAGGGCTGAGATGCTTCTACCGCCAATGGATACTGCTCATGGACCCTGAGCCCTGGAAACGAGGAGCCATGGGGAGACCCCTGCCAGGGCCGAGATGCTTCTATTGCACATGCTTCATGAGTCGAAAGGAGACTTTATAGGTTGGTATTGAACATGTGGGCTAATATCAGACTTATGACCTTGGGCTGGACTGGGTTGGGGTGCTTTCTCCATGTTCCATTCCTCTTGTCTATAAACCTTTCCCTTATATCCATAGGCATGTTCATGAATTTGTTTCTCTACCTGGACTAACACAATCTTATAGCATTGCGATGAGTCAGAATTTACTCAATGACAATGTGTTTTGTGTGTTTCTTTTACTTCAGAGTATAACAAAAAGTGACTTGGATAACGTTCATCTTTTATCAACATATCGGAACTTATTATCTAGTATGGTCTTAATCTCATCTTTAGTATTTGTAAGATGCTGTCCAGGCTGAGCCCTGGTGGCCTAGTGGCTGTGTGCGGGACTGTGGCCTACAGAGTTGTCAGTTCAAATCCAGCAGCAGCTCTCTAGGAGCAAGGCTGGGCTTCCAACTTCCACCAGGGCAGTGATGCCACAAAACAAACAAACAAACAAACAAAGATGGTATCCAAAGAGTTTTTGTTGTCCTGCCTCTTCAAGTTGATTTCAACTCAGCGTGACCCGAGAGGACAAGGACTGCCCCCACTGGTTTTCCAAAGCTGTGACCTGTGGATTACAGATCGCCAATTCTTCTCTCGCGTGGCGTGAGCGATGGGTTCAAACCTGTGGCCTTTGCGTTTGCAACTGAATGCTGAACTATTTTGCCAGCACAGCTCCTGAAAGAATGTCTCACTCACTGTCATGGCACCCACGCTGACTCATAGCAATGCCCTGTGGGTTTCCAAGACTAACCCTCACAAGAGTTGGAAGCCAGTCTTTCTCCAAGAAGCTGCCGGTGGTTTCCACCCGCCACGCAGGAGTATCGCAGCCCAACTCATATCCCATACACCACTAGGGTAAAAAATATCTAGACCCTAAGAATTCTTCTTTTTTTTTTTCTTTAATCACTTTATTGGGGACTCGTACAGCTCTTATCACAATCCATCCATGGTGTCAAGCACATTTGTACATATGTTGCCATCATCATTTTCAAAACATTTTCTTTTTACTTAAGCCCTTGATATCGGCTCTTTTTTTTTTCTCCCTCCCTAATGAACCCTTGACAATTTATAATTTCTTTTCGTGTCTTACATTGACCGATGTCTCACTTTGGTTGTCTGTCTTATTTTTCTGGTGTCTGCCCTTTGGGGGTGGGGGGTGGTTGTTACATGTAGATCATTGTGATTTGTTCCCCCTTTCTCCCCTCATCTTCCCCTGACCCATCTGGGATAGCTTCTCTCATTGTTGGTCATGAGGGGTTATCTGTACTGGATTCCCTCTGTTTCCAGCTCTTAGCTGTTCCTGTGTACATGCTCAGGTCTAGCTGGATTTGTAAGGTAGAATTGGGGTCATGATAGAAGGGGGGAGAAAGGATTAAAGTTGTATGTTTCAATGCTGCTACACTGAATCCTGACTGACTCGTCTCTTCTTTGTGAGCCTTCTATAAGAGGGTGTTCAATTGTCGACAGATGGGCCTCGGGTCTCCACTCCATACTTCCCCTCATTCACGTTGATAGGATTTTTTGTTCTGGGTCTTTGATGCCTGGTACCTGATTCCATTGACACTTCATGATCACACAGGCTGCTGTGCTTCCTCCATGTGGACTTTGTTGCTTCTCAGCTAGATAGCCGCTTGTTTATCTTCAAGCTTTTAAATCCCCAAAGGCAATATCTTTTGAAGCTGGGCACCATCAGCTTTCTCACCACATTTGCTTATGCATCCATTTTGTCTTCAGTGATTGTGTCAGGAAGGTGAGCATCACAGAATGCTGTGTTATTAGAACAAAGTGTTCTAGCATTGAGGGAGTACTTCAGTAAAGGACGAGGGTCTGTCTGCTACCTTCATACTTAATATAATAAATATATGTACATACATCTATTTCCATATCCTTCTATATAAAAAATCCAAAGGAGAAAACAGTGGGACTAGTGGTTCTGAGGGGACACAGGAGAATTTTTCAGTTAATTATACATCTTGGTTGTTCTTGCACAGCAACACAGATCTATAGACTCTGTCCTTTTTCACAGCTGCATGCTATTCCACACTGTGGCTAGACCAGCCCTGATGGATGTACATTTTGGTTGTCCCCAGGTTTCTCTATCATAACTAGAGCAACTCTTTCAAATATTCGTCCCTCTTCTCATTTTCCAACCTTGTGAGTTCCCTCTTCATTCTCAGCAGGTGGGATTATCTTCTCCTTACCAGAAAAAAATAATGGGGTGGGAGGAACACCAGCGGGGAAGTTCCAACGACCCAGTCTACAAACTATCTTTCATAGCCACTGTCCTTTCTCTTCCCTATGTAGACCACTCAGGAAATATATATTGACATTTGGCCTCCGGGATCCTTATTCCAAGATTGGGGGTAGGGGGTGGGGAAGGGGCGCATCACAGCCCTCTGGTGGTCGTGGGAGCTACCCATCTCCAAGATATTTTATGTATATGAGAGTGAAACACAAATGGGAGTACAAAGATCCAGGTTCCTTATTCACAAGACACTTCAGGTTTAGTTGTTCAATGGGGCTATTTGCTATCTTCAAATGAGGCTATTTACCTATACAACACTGTCCTTTACACAGAACTGTGCAACTTGCCAGGAGCCCTGTGGCATGGCGTTTATACATTGGGCTGCTAATCGCAAAGTCCACAGTTCGCAAACACCAGCCGCTCCTCTGGAGAAGGATGAAGCTTCTGATTCTCGTAAAGCATCACAATCTTGGGAATTCAGAGGCTGTTCTGCCCTGTGCTTACAGGGTCACTGTGAGTCAACAGAGGTTTCATGGCAGTGAGTTTGAGGTTTTTGAGTTTATATTACCTGGCATAGGCTATGAAATGATTTTTAAAGTGATTTCTCTGTTCTTTCCTGAATACACAATTAAAATAGCTTACAGCTTTACTATCAGCAACATGGTGATATTGTATGTCATATTTCCATTTTAAATCAGAGGAATGGAAAAAGAAAACACAGCGAGAAAACGGAATATGTTACATTACTGAGGGGGTTACAATCAAGATGACACAGAATGTGTACAGATGGTTGAATGTAAAACTGATTATCTGCACTTTAAAACTTCACCTATGATACAATAGACAGTTATTTAAATAAAATAAAGTAGAATCAAGCCTAGCGAGTTGAATGACACAAAGTTGCCAACAAGATTACAACTAATCTATTAGGCTTTTTTCCCACCAAAAGAAGTCTAAAACAACATAATGTGGTCACAAAAATTTTGACATTTCCATTACTTTAAAAATGCTTTGATAAATGTAGTTTTATGTGAAATGGGCAGGGAAGAAGCATTATTTTTTTTGTCTTGAAAAGTTTGGGTTAGGGTCTAAATATTTAAAAGAGATTGCAAATTTTGTGCTTACATTTTGGCATTAAGCATTTTTTTGAGCCCATGCTTTGTGCAGTCTCTGAAAAGCATCATGAGCATCTTCAGATTGGTTTCTGAGTGGGCACTGGGCTCCTAATTTTTCCCCATCAGTGCTCTTGGTATCTATCTAATGGCAGAAAGGGAGGGGTGAGGGTGGGAGGAAGAGTTTTACTTTCTCAAAAGTGTTCCTCTACCCAACTCCCAGCCTTCAGACTCACCTGGCCAGCAATATAGATAGGGAGGAAGATCCACGACAACATCAGGACAAAGAATAAGCCCTGTTGGAGAAAACAAAACTCAGGTCAGGTTCTGGAGCACACAGGGTGGTAAGATGGATTTGCTTCTGTGCCCTAGGCCCGCCTGACCTGACTTCTGCCTCTGCCTCTTCTCTTACTTGCCAAGTGGCTGGCATGTCTAGGGCTTTGTATATCCGTTTGTAAAATGGGGAAAGAGACTTAACATAGGGATTAGTGGAAACGGGACCTTTTGTGACTCTTTTCATATCTATACTCCTCAACTTTCCACATCACCTCCCTCCATTCTGTTGTCCTCGCTCCTCTCCTTGGCAGTGTTTAAAATGCAGGCTACCAGGTCAGGCATATTTGGGCTCAGATTGGAGCGTTTGTATATGTCTTATTCCTCTTTTCTATGAAATGGGAGTAAGAGGGTCTGATTGCATCCATATTAGTAATTGGTGAGATGCTACCAAATGCTTCGTAAGCCAAGTTCTTCTCTATACCTGTGGCAAACCTGAATTCATTTTTACACAAAGTTATACAATAAAAAATGAAGTGTTCAAAGATTTTTCACTAGGTTTCCCAGGGCCATGCAGTTTGTAAGAGTTGGGAGACAGGATGAGAATTTGGGCAACCTGGTCTTCGTCTGCCATCAAAATATCATTCTACGCAATGTATTTAAGTCTGTCCCTAGCCAAGATAAAGTACTTACAAGTGGTAATCATTATGAATTGAAGATCATTAGTAATATGGCCACCCAGCTTCCTAAATGAGCCCTATATCCTATATCCTATATCCTAAATGAGCCCTATACACAGGGGAGTGGTCCTTCCCAGGTGGTTCCTATGGGGTAGCAAAAAGGTTAGAGCCATAAAACTATATAGTTTTTGCCAGGACCAACTGATGTCAAAAAAAAACAAAAACAAAAAACAAAACACAGAAGTCATTTCTGGTCTCGTAATTTCTTCTCTGTTCTGAATCTACAAGAAAAGTGCTCGGAACCCCCTCCTCCTTGCCTTGTTGTTGAGATTGTGGGTATATAGACCCCCAAGAAACAGAAGGACACCCAGGACTTGCAGATCAAGGGTTCCTTGTTTGTTTTTATTTTTACAAAGCACCATTTTAGGGTTAAAAGTGTAAGACAGGGCTGAGCCCAGGTGGCATAAGTGGTTGAGTGCGGGACTGCAGCCCGCGGGCTTGGCGGTTCAAATCCAGCGGCAGCTCTCATGAACGGCACTGGGTAGCGCCCACGACCACCAGAGGCAGTGATGCCCCCCCCAACAAAAAAGTGTAAGACAATTAAATAACTTTCTGTTTACTCACATTAAATTCATAAGCAGCTACAGAAAGACCCACAGCAGCCCCTGACCCTGCCAGGCCAATGAAATGTCCACTTCCAACATTGCTGGCAAAGAGAGAGGCACCCACCTGTGGAGAAACGAACAGGTCAGAGGTTGGAGCCTGGATTGGGAGTTCCTGCTTCTGACCTCCTGAAGAACTGTAACTCTTCGTCCTCTCCCCCTGAGTCGGTAACTCTGTTATTGTTTGTTTGTTTGTTTGTTTGTTTTTGAGAGGTAACTTTTTTTTAATGATTTTATTGGAGGCTCTTACAGCTCTTATAACATCCCACAACACTTGTGTTAAGCATATTTTTACACATGCTGTCATCTTCATTTCCAAATATTTTCTACTTGAGCCCTTAGTATAAGCTCCTCTTTCCCCCTACATTTTTCTAATAATCATTTTATTGGGGCTCATACAAGTCCTGTCATGATCCAAACACACATCAATTGCACGCAGACCAAAGTTGTGCACTTGTTGCCATCATCACTCTCAAAACATTCTCCCTCCACTTGGGCCCCCAGCACAAATTCCCCATATTTTCCCTCCCTTCCCACAACCCCTCTCCCATGAACCTTTAATAAGTTACAAATTGTTATTACTTTTTCATATCGTGCACTGTCCGATGTGTCCCTTCACTCACTTCACTGCTGTCTGTGCCCCAGAGATGAGATTCTATGTAGATCCCTGGAACTGGTTCCCCCTTTCTATTCTTCTTAATAGAAGTAGAGAGCCTCATCTCCCTCTCTCAGAGCGAGTGGGAGTTTCAAACCGCTGATTTTGGGGTTAGCAGTTGAACACAGAAACCAGTCGCCAGAGAAAGGGATTCATTATAAAAATCAGGAAGTCGGGCTGAGCCCCGGTGGCGTAGTGGTTGTGCGCAGGACTGCGGTCCACTGGGATGGAGGTTCAATTCCAGCAGGGGGGCTGGGCCTCCTACCCCCACCGCCGGAGAGCAGTGATGTCCAAAACGAACAAACAAACAAACAAAAAAAATCAGGAAGTCTATGTTACTCCATAGTTCTGGTTGTAACTTTGAGTACTTAACCCTCTCCTCCTGGTATTTTCTTGCCCTAAGGGGATTGAAAGGAAATCTTGGTGGTGTAGTGGTTATGAGGTGTGTTACCAACCACAAGATCAGCAGTTTGAAACAACCAGCCTACCCACTGAGCAGTGGAAGGAAGTTGAGGCTTTCTTTGTACCCATAACAAGTTACAGTCTCAGAAATGCACGGAGTGGTTCTCCCCTGTCCTATAGCGTCACCACGAGTCAGAATCCATTTGACGGCAGAAAAAGGGATCCAAACAGAAGAACAAGTGGGGAAGGTACGGCCAACTCCACAGAAATTAGACAAAGACTTCCTGTGTTAGTCCGGGTAGACTAGAGGAACAAATTTCATAGACACACATATGGATATAAGGAAAGGCTTTATATACAAAAGGAATGGAACACTGAGTAAGCATCCCAGCCCAGTCCAGTTCAAAGTCATAAGTCCGATATTAACCCATATGCCCGAAATCAGTCTATCAAGTCTCCTTCCAACTCACGAAGTCACAGGTCAGGGGGTGCAGAATCCTGGCACTGGCAGGGGTCTCCCCATGGCTCCTCGCTTCCAGGGCTCAGGGTCCATCAACAGCATGCCACTCCAGCTTCAGATGTCCGGCTCCATCAGGGCAAAGCCGTGTGGTCTCTCCGCCGGTTCCTCCAGCTTCTTGGACGCTGCCATCTTGTCTGTGATTCATCGTCTCTGAGACTAACTCCCAACCACTGGGAGAGAGCTTCTCATCTTCAAGAGGGAAATATCGCGAGATTTCCCAGAAGTCTCAGGAGAAAGCCATGCCCACACAGAGGCCTCATTGGCTACTCAATAGCTGTCTCCAGATGAACAGGCTAGACTCCACCCCTACATTTCACTCATAAAATTAACATAAGCACATGACCGCCACACTCCCCTTCCCCAAGGCCCTTTCACTTCTATTATCAAAATGTGTCACAACAAATATGCATACCCGTGGTGATGTCAATGTGAATGGTACACCTTAGGGTTGAAAAACTGGGTGCAGCACTCCTAAGGAGGAGGATGACAGATACTCTGGCTGCCATGGAGTTGATGTTGACTCGTAGTGATGCCATAGAACAGCAGGGAACTATCCTCCTGAATTTCCAAGACTAACTCTTTACAGGATTAGAAAGGCCTCTGTTTCTCCCACATGAGAAATATTATCTGCCATTGAGTCAGTTCTGACTTTTAGAGACCCTGGAGGACAGGGGAGAACTGCTTCTGTGTGTTTCCAAGACTAACTCTTTTTATTTTCCCCCTGAGACGGTAACTCTTAATGGGCATAGAGAGCTTCCTCTTCCTCCCTCCGAGTGGTTGGTAGATTCAAAGTGCTGGTCTTGAGGTCGGCAGCCTAACACGGAGACCACTCACCACTAAAAGGGTTCAATTTTAAAAATCAGGAGGCCGATACTACTCCATAGTTCTGCTTGTAAATTAGAGTAGTTATCCCTCTCCTTCTGGTAGGTTACAAGGGTTTAAAATTTAGGCAAATACTGGACCATACTATCTAAACACCCTACTATTGAATTAAATTTTATTAGTTAATTAAGATAAATTCATTAATCTAATAAAGGTGACCAAGAAAAGTTGACCTTAATTTTTTTGTTGTTCTTTCATAGTGGGAGAAATGCCATACATACTCATGTATAAGTCAACCCGAATATTAGTCGAGGCACCTAATTTTACCACAAAACTGCACTTAAAATGTGCTTTAAAAAGACTTCTGTTTACACGAGTATATACAGTAATTGCATAGACAGAAACTGATAGGATATTAATCATTAAATAGCCGATCCTTTGATAGCTGCTGCAGCATCAAGATGCTCCAACCCTGAGGTTGTAAATCCTATTGTCAATATGAACTCTTTAATAGAAATGCACTCTTCTCCCTATGTTAACTTGGTGGGTTAATCAATTAATTGGGTCAATAATGGATTAGAAATTTTGATTGGTGAGTGTAAATATAGTATCGTTTGGATGTTAATTCTTTTCCCTCTGAAGTCATCCTAACCAAAATTATTAGATCATGAATTACTACTTATTCCTGTTGAAGAGAAAATATATTATTGAACTATTCATTAAAACTCCACGGGGAGATGCGCCACGGCTTCGGTAGCAATGACTCCTCTAGCACTGTTTGAGCCGCTCTAACCCCCTCCCCCAGGACCGTCGCAGTCGGCTCATCAGCGCTCACGGTAACCAAGTGCTACTGAAAGGCTGTGATCAAATATGCCGACGTGTTGGAGGAGAAGCAACAGGACTCGGTGGAGTGCGCTACTCAGGCACTGGAGAAATACAACATCGAGAAGGGCATTGCGGCCCACATCAAGGAGTTTGACAAGAAGTACAATCCCACTTAGCACTGCATTTTGGGCAGAAACTTTAGTAGTTATGTGACACATTCAACTAAGCACTTCATCTACTTCTTCCTGGGCCAAGTGGACATCCTTCTGTTCAAATCTGGTTAAAGCATGGACTGTGCCCACACCTAGTGATCCATCCCAAACCAAGGACTGTCGCCGAAATTCCAAGTACCAGAGACTGGACTCTTCAGCCTTGCTAAGGGTACACCTTCATCTTTGAACCTTGTGTTGTTGGGTACAGGACCCTCCTCTGTACTCGTTTGTTGTGGTTATAAAGCAATTAGCAGAATGGCTTACATTTGTATTTATTTTCTATTCCATACTTTGCCCTGCCTCATGTAGAATTCTTTCCTCACAATCCATTCCTCCCCCCGCCCAAATAAATCTGTTGGCGGGAAGAAAAAAAAAACCCTCCATGGGGTCCTCTTGTTTTAGAAATTAATCCCTGCCTCTTCATAGGAAGGTTAATTTCACTGATAAAAAGTAAGAGACAGTTAAACTCTCATGTGGCCATTATTTCGAGAATAAATTATTATACAACTTTTGTATAATCAGAGTACTGTGGATGGTTAAGCAAGAGTCACTGAGCAGGCAGTACCTCTAATACTACGAGTTCTAGAGGTAGTGTTTGTGGTAAACAGTCGGGATCATTGTTTGCCATATTCTTTTTACTTTTTTATGTTTACTTGTTTTATTGTTTATGCCAAAACATTCAACTATATGGATTCTAAAAAAAAGTATGGATAGCCTTGAGAAGAATGGGAAGTCCAGAACACTTCATTGTACTCATAAGGAACATGTACATGGACCAAGCGGCAGTTGTGCAAACACGAGGGAATACTGCTTGGTATTCAATCTGAATGCTGAGCAAACCATCAGAGAAGCTGGATTACATAAAGAAGAAGGAGACATCAGGATAGGAGGAAAGCTTACTGACTACCAATAATATGTAGGTGACACCTCCTTCCTTACTGAAAGTGAGGACTTGAAGCATTTGCTGATGAAGATCAAGAATCTGCAGCCTGCAATACGGATTACAGCTCAACGTAAAGAAGACCAAAATACTCACAACTGGACCAATAGGTAACAATATGACAGATGGAGGAAAGGTTGAACCTGTCAAAGATTTCATCGTGCCTGTGTTAGGTTTCTGGGGTTCTGGGGTGATTCACCTCAGTCCTTGCACGGCAGCACTGAAAGAATTCATGCTGTCAAAGCATGTTTGTAACCCAAGTTGACTTCTAGCAGGAAAGGGGAAGTTTCAGCTTTCCACAGGAAATCCCATGCGCCATGAGCAGAATGGCCCAAAAGAGCACCCTGAGATGAGTGACAGGGAACAAAGGCCCTGGGCCCTGTGCGGCGCATGCAAGAGCACACCTGGACAAAAAAGGAGTCAGAGAGGAGGGACCTTTTATTACTTTTTAAATCTGTCCTTTAAAAGTGCACACCTGTGTTGGGTTAACAAAAAAGAACTAATAAAAAATATATCAGTAGGATGAAATTAGTAACTTGTCAACGATCACTGAATATAAACTGCGGGGAGGAAAAAAATTCTTGTTACTTATATTAACCGTATCACTTCTATTTAAAATAGAGGAGTTCAATTTAGGAGTGACTAAAGATGGTTGGTATTGTAGACGTTGATTTTGTTGAGCTTAAACGCTTTCTTTACTGATGACTGCTGTTCGGCCAACTGTGAATTTAATAAGTCTTATTCACTAACAAAAGGTTGAATCCTATGTGCAAAGAGCTTTGCCTCTTTTCATTAAATCTAAATCTTACAGAGAGATCGTAGTGGTCATGCTTTAGACTGTGATCTGAATGACAGGCGGTTCGAAACCCCCAGCAGCTCCAAGGAGGAAAGAGCGGGCTTTCTGGTCCCGTGAACAGTTACAGTCTCCGAAATCCACCGTGAGTCTCTCGCACTCAGCAATGACTACATGGCGTGAGTGTGATCTAGAGATTGTAGGTGAGATTTAGGTCCAATTAATATTCTGTACCAGACAACCAGCCATCACCAGTCTCATTTGGCTTTTCACCTCAACCTCAGAGTCTCCTCACTATTTTGCAATATGGATAAGTTGGTTCTTAAAACTGCTCAGAGGTAGCTGCCTCGTTTTAGGGTGTTTGGCTAAAGTGCTCTCTGTCCAATCGAGTGTTCTAGTCAATTCATTATGCAAAAGGTAAAAGTTTTCATCTTTGCTAGTTGTTCCTGTGAGTTTACTCTTTCTCTTACCATATTACCTCTCTTGCCTATTTTGTTAAAATTTTTATCTCTGATATTTTTATGAATATGTAAATGTTTTCATTTAAGAATAACGTTTAACGTATTTGTAAATGGGCTAAGGTCTGATTCTAAGTGATCAGCATAAACTGAAATCTTCTGGGTATAAGCCAAATGCTTTTGTTAAGCTACCTGTTGAGTTGCCCAAGCAAAGCACACATTGAAGTATGCTTACCTTGCTATGACTTACCTCCGCTCATGTGGTATAAAGTTGAAATACTTTAATAATATCTGAGTATTTGAGGAAGGTGACAGGCAGTGTGTGAGTGTGTCATGGCTGAGTTCGATTAAGCAATCTCTTCTTACTGTACTTCTAAATCCTCCTTTGGTCTTTCATTTCATAAAGATAGTATTCTAATATAGAAAATGTAGCCCAGTACTGTCCACCCCCTGGGTGAAACCTTGACCTAACATTTGTGTGGTACACTATTAAGCTGACTGTATTCCTTTTATGGGTTTGCTGAAAACGGTGGTATACAGACTGTATTGGCAAGCAGTGGGAAGGTATCTCAGGTGTGGTTTATCACTTATACAACAGTGTATGTGGAGCATCATCAAGTCCTTTAAGTTTTAAGTGTTTGCTCATAGTTCTCAGGAGGAAGTTTCTGTTAGTAAGTGTTTAGGTTTGGGGGCAAACATGGTGGTGTATCTAATTCTGGTTTGCTTCGTAGCCTTTGTATATTCAGATAAATTAAAGTCACTTTCGTAGTTCATTTTTATTTTTTCTAAAGTTTTTTTTAACAGCATACAATTGAACGCATCAATTCCTCCTACCCTTCAGACATTTTTCTCTTTGTATTTTTTATTGTTATTTAGGTGAAAGTTTAAAGCACAAATGGATTTCCATTCAGCAATGCATACATCTTTGGTTTCTTGGCATTGATGATAATCCCCACAATGTAATAGCACTGTTTCCTCCCTGTGTTCTTCATTACCATTTTACTTCTTGCCTGTTCCTTCCTGTCTACTGAGACTTTTTCCTAGGCTAATACTGCCCGACTGTATTTGTATGTTGAATTGTTCTAAGAAATACATACCTCAGAGGATTATTATTATTTAGCTAGAAAGTGAGTCCTAGGGTGAGTTTACTTCCAGGCCTGAAAGGTGACCAAGGGACATAGTCTCAAGGATTCCATCAGTCTCTATCAGATCATTTAGCCTGGTCTTTTTTTCAAGATATTTTTTTATTTCTTCAATTCATTTATTTATTAGGAGTGACTGAAATAAAAATTAGAATTGAGTCCCATTATCATCATGATCATCGTGGAAATGGCTTTAAGAAAAAAACTGGTCAGATGAATATTATTGCTTCCCATTTACAATCAGTAGGTAGTTGTCATTATTCTAGACAGCCAACCATTTGTCAAGAATACTTCAGATATGTTATATTATACAACATGCCCATTCACAAGGGGGAACCTACTAGAAAATAACTTATGTGTACTTCTTGATTTCATCATACAAGACCAGCACAAAGGCACCACTCATGCTCTGAGCACATTGGACCAGGTGCCATTGAAGGATGCTTTGCTCCCTTCATCCCAAGCCATCTTCCTCCAGCCATCCAGAATACCAGCGTACATGACATCGGTTCCTTTGCACGCCGAATACATCATCATTTGGCAATGAATGGTGTCAAAGGGGTAGGAAGTCAAACCAACCACGGCTGTGATGAACTGTGCAATCATCCAGCTGACGAAGATGTGGGTATTCTTGGTATCTGGAAGCATTCCCTTTGCAGTGTCATAGAGGCTGAAATAGGCAGTCCAGTACATGATAACCCCCTGCACAGACACATTGAAGACCCAGTACAGGCCCCTCATCCCATCAGACTTGGAGATCTTAACCATAGCCTGGTCTTTTTTATGATGCTGAATTTTGCTCCACAACTTCTTTCCACAATCCAGGAGCATCTATGATGAATCATTTCTGAGTAGTCAGTAGTGATAAGTGGGTACCAATGTAGTTTTTCTGGTCTCAAAGTCAGAGTCTGGGGTTCATGTGGTCAATTAGTCTATTGGACTATTTTCACATATCTGGGGTTTTCTTCACTTTTCTTCACAGCTGAACATTTGCTAGCCAATCACAAGTTTTTTTTTTTTTTTTGGGAGGGGGCATCACTGTCCTCTCATGGTCATGGGAGCTACCCTGCCTTGCTCCTGGAGAGCTGCTGCTGGATTTGAACCGCCACG
This sequence comes from Nesogale talazaci, assembly GCA_004026705.1. NCBI lineage: Eukaryota > Metazoa > Chordata > Mammalia > Afrosoricida > Tenrecidae > Nesogale > Nesogale talazaci. The sequence continues at coordinate 40,316 of PVJH01009178.1, read as the reverse complement.
CCAGTGGACCGCAGTCCCACACTCAAGCACTATGCCCTGGGGGCTCAGCCCCACAAGCTTTTTTTAAGTAATAAAATTTATTAAATAAAAATATATACAGAGTATGGCTAGAACTTGGATATAAATCAAGACTTTAAGGATACTCATTTGGGTCAGTATGGTCTGCACACGGTCCATGTAGATCCTCAAGAAAATGTAAGGAATCTTTGTGTATGTGAATCCTGGAGTTAGGTCCCTATTCTTTGCTTTATAGATTGTATTTTTATAGCACCAAATGACCTGGTTTTTAAAGTAATGTTGTTGTGGTTTTTTATATATAAATCATTTTATTGGACTACTCACAAGCTTTTAAGGCCCTAGTTACTACTCACCAAAGGAGAATGTAGAACATGGTCTTTGTGTCCACTGACTTTGATGTCCCTCAAGACTGTGAGTTTGATCCCACAAGCCCACCAATGAATTCCCTCAGGGTATCTGGTTATAGCTAAGATTTCATAACTTTGTCTCTTGTGTTGTTTTACTACATGGATATATTTTCAGCTAACCCCATTGCATTTTGTGGGTGTACTCCCACTATACCACACTTGTTCAGTTTGAGTGTCTATTTATGCATCCATCTTTAGATTATTGTTATTACTTTGCTGCAGGATTTTGTGTCTGATAATATTTGTTGTTGTTGCCTTTAACTCTTGGGCACCTCCCAGTGTCTTCTTTCATCTTGAGCATTTTGTGCGGATTGCCTTTCCCTACACCCCAGTGAATACATAGCTATTCTTTGATTGGTGATTTATCTTCCCTCCCCTCCTGTCTCCAATGACTTTCAAAAGATGCTTCTTTCTGGGTGTAAATCTATTCTTGACTTTTTATAACGGTGGTCCCAGACAAAAGTTGCTCTTTGTGACTGATTCATTTCACTCAGCATAATGTTTTCCAGGTTCACTCATGTTATAAGCTATTCACAGATTCATTCTATAATTGTGTAACAGTCCACTGAATCCATCTCCTATTCATCTCTTCATGGACTTTTAAGTTGTTTCCATCTCTTTACTATGGTAAACAATTCTGTAATGAACCTGAGTATGCATATATCTATTCTTGTCATGGCTTTTATACCTCATCTTGGTTTTGCTGGATAATAAGCTATTTCTACTTCTACTTGCTTAAGGAAGCACTATGCTATCATAACAAATGAAAATAAAGTTTTGTCTTGCTCATGAAAGCTGTCAAGAGATCAAAAGATGTGGTGCATTGGATAAACCTGCTGCACAAGACCTCTTTAGAATATAGAAAGGCAAAGATACTACTTTGAGGATGTAAGTGCTTCATAAACATGTGAAAGTTGAACCTTGAATAAAGAAGACAAAAAGAGAATAAATGCATTTAAACGATGGTGTTAGCAAAGAATGTTGAAAGTACTATGGACTCCCAGAAGAACAAACAAATCTGTCTTTGAGGAAGTACATGAGAATGCTTCTTAAAAGTGACAATGGTAATACTTTGTCTCATATATTTTGAATATGTTATCAGGAAAGACCAGTCCCTGAAGAAGGACATCATGCTTGGTAAAGTGGCTGGAGTGGGGTGTCAATTGAAAAAAATGAAAATCTCAGGGAAATAAATTGACACTGCATCTGCAGCAATGGGCTCAAACAGAATGATTATGAAGGGGTATGACAGGGGAGGTTGTGAGGAAGTGGGTAACTAAGAACAATGAATATAATAATTGTACAATTTTTATATGATTGAGCTCTTAGATTGCATGAGAGGTGGATTGTGTATCAATAGAACTGTTAGGGGGGAAATAAAGAATACTGCTTTAAAAGGTGTTCTTGATATGTTGAACCCAAACTTGGGAAGATGAAAGGTGTGGAGTAAGTTGTTGCTATGAAACATGATTCTATCTGGGAATAACACCATTCACAAAAGAAGCTGATAGATGATTATAAATCAATAGATGGATGAGTGAGTGGAAGGCTAGATAGATGAATGAATGGCTGAATGGATAGAAGATGATTGATAGATAGATAAATAGATTAATATTTACTCCTATTAACATAATGTAGATTTCTGCATTCAGTCATTTCTGCATTCATTTCTGCATTTCTGATTTTGAACCAGCCATAGATATTTCACATAGGTGAGTTAATAAATTTCCTTTCTGTTTAAACAGAATTTGAACAGGAATTCCGTTTTCTCAAATTTAGACAGCACCTTCCATGTAACATAAAACCAGTAAGCATTGAGGAAGCCAAATCTGGCAGAATGTCAGCATCTGAAGATTCTTTGAGAAGTGATTTGAAGCAAAGACTACTTACAGGCCACCACACCATGTCCCCTCCAGCCAAGAAGTAGCCTTTCACTGTGTCTCTTTTCGTCCTCACTGTAGACTGAAACAAAGAAGAGGGAAAGTTAGCAATCTAGACCATTCCAAAATGACCCGGCCAAGGTTTTTTCAAGTTAAGAAGTCAATGGGCCAGATTTTTCTCCAGGCATGTTTTGTTTGACACAAGGTTTTAAAGGCGACCAGGAGAATGATGGGCTTCCTAGTCCTATCAAGATTTAGAGTCTCAGATCCCCAAAGAGGCAGTTCTACCCTGTCCTATAGGGTGCTAAGAGTCAGAAATGACCCAATGGCAGTAAATTAAAGCAAGCATCAACTCTTCCCATAAATCTGGCCCTACTGTTCCCTATTTTACAATCCACCTCCCAAGACATTTGACTTTTAGACCCATGGTTTCTCTAATACAGCTTATAATCGGTACATTGTTCATGAAGAAAGAAAGAGAACATTAAAAAGAAAGATCAAGGGCTGAGCCCCGGTGGCGTAGTGGTTGTGCGCGAGACTGCGGCCCACTGGGACGGAGGTTCAATTCCAGCAGTGGGGCTGGGCCTCCTACTCCCACCACCGGAAAGCAGTGATGCCCACAAAAAAAAAAAAAAGAAAGAAAAAAAAAGATAAAAAGAAAGATCAAAGCGGATGTCAGAAGAGATTCTGAAACTTGCTTTTAACCATAAAAATAGTCAAATAGTCAAAGCCTGCAGACTTGGCGGTTCAAATCCAGCGGTGGTTCTCAGGAGCAAGACTGGGTAGCACCCACGGCCACCAGAGGCAGTGATGCCCACAAAAAAAATAGTTAAAGCAAATAGAAGAAATGATTATGACAAAGAACAGAACATTTCAAAGGGTAGTTCTAAAAAGCAAAGTCAACTATTATAAGAAAATGTGCAAGGGCTTAGATTTTGAAAACCAAAAGGGAAAAATCATGCTCAGCATATTTTAAATTGAAAGGACTCAAGAAAATTTTGAATTTTTCAAATTTTTGCAAATATTCAAAAGATTCTTTAGATAAAATATTGAATTATGCAGGAGGCATCAAAAGAAGATGGAAAAACTACACAGAGTCACTGTGCCAAAAAGAACTTGCTAGCCTTCCACCATTTCAAGTGTAGCACATGCACAAGAACCAATGATACTGAAGGAAGATGTCTAGGCTGCACTGAAAGCATTTGCCAAAAACAAGGCTCCAGGAATCAATGAAACACAAACTGAAATGCTTCCACAAAGTGATAAAGTGCTGGAAGCACTCACGTCATCTGTCCCAAGAAATCTGGAAGATAGCTACTTGGCCAGCTGACTGGAAGAGATCCGTATTTGTACTGATTACAAAGAAACATGACCAACCAAACAGAGTGCTCAAAATAGAGAATAATATCATTGATATCACATGCAAGTAAAACTTGGCTGATGATCATCCAACAATTGTTGACGCAGTGTATCGACAGGAAGGTGACAGGCGTTCAGGCCAAATTCAGAAGACTATGTAGAACAAGTGATATCAATGCTGGTGTCAGATGGATCTTGTCTGAAAGGAACGTTTACAAGAAAGATACGTACTGGTGTTTTATTGACTATGCCAAGACATAGGTCAAACTGTGTGGATCATAACTAACTATGGATAACCTTGAGAAGAATGGGATTTGTAGAGCATACATTGTATTCATGCTTGTACATGGATTAGGGGGCAGTTATGCCAACAAAATAAGGGAATACTTCATGGCTTAACATCAAGAAGGATATGTGTCAAACTTATATCCTCTCCCCATACTTATTCAATCTGTATGTTGAGCACGTCATAAGAGAAACCGGCTTATATAAATAAGGTGTGGCATCAGGATTGGAGGAAGGCTCACTAGCAAACTGCATTATGCAGATAGCAAAACCTTGCTTCTGAAAGTGGGGAGGAGGAGCATTTGCTGATGAGGATCAAGGATCACAGCCTTCTGTCTGGACTACCGCTCAATGTAAAGAAGACCAAACTCCTCACAACTGGACCAATAGATAATATCATGATAAATGGAGAACATTTTGACATTGTCAAGGATTTTGTCCTGCTTGGATCCCTCACAGAAGCGAAAGTCAGGAGGTCAAAAGGTGCGTTGCATGAGGTAGGTCTGTGGCACAAGACCTCTTTAGAGTGTTGAAAAGCGAGGTGGGCTGGAGGAGGCATCCAATGCTGAATCTGTATTCAGCACATTCAATCACTCAGTCTGTATGCTGAGCAAATGATGAGGGGCTGGGCTCTGTGGAGGAGAACATGGCGCCAGGATTGGAGGAAGCTTTATTAGCAGCCTGAAACATGCAAATGACACAACCTTGTATGCTATAAGAAAAGAAGACTTGAACTGCTTGCTGATGAGGATCAAAGCCTGCAGCCTTCAGGGTGGATTGCAAGTCAATGTAAAGAAATGAAAAGCCTTCATAACTGGCCCGAAGGCATCATGATAAACGAAGAAAATATTGACAGCGTCAAGAATTTTCTTTTGGTTGGGTCCACAAGGTTCTTGGACGAAGCAGTCAAGAAATCAAATAATGTATTATACTGAGTTAATCTGCTGCACAAGAGCTCTTTAAAAGTGTTGAAGAGCAAGGATGTCACTTTGAGGCTAAGGGGTGCCTGACTGTGGTATTTTCAATTGCCTAATATGATGTGCCAATTGGACATTGAATAAGGAAGAATCGATGCGTTTGAATTATAGTGTTGGAGAAGAAAACATGAACTGTCAGAAGAACAAATAAATCTTAGGAGAAATGCAGCCAGCAGCCTCCTTAGAAGAAAGGATAGTGAGATTTCCTCTCACATCCTTAGTGTGTGTTATCAGAAGAGAGCAGTTCTTGGGAAGGGGCGCCAGGCTTGGTAGAGTAAAGGGTCAATTAAAAAAGAGATGGCTTGGTACAATTTTAAGTGTTCACAAACCAACAAGGTAGGCAGTATCATTATAGTCTGTATTTACAGATAGGGAAACTGGGACCCTGAGGAGCTGCATATTTCTCCAAGGCCAACGTAACCATTGTGAGGATGGCACGGGACTGGGCAGAGGTATGTGCTATTGTATATGGGGTCAGTCCGAGTTGGAATTGATTTGATGGCACTTAACAACAACAGCATTTTGAATGGTCCGAGACCTTGAGCTCGTTCCTTCCCTTCGATCACAGTATCTTATTCTCAAAATAACTGCAGTGTCGCAAGGCCTCTTTCCTCACCTTTCCTTTTTCCCTCACGATTCCTCCCACCTGACTTACCCATAATCCAACAGCCAGGACAAAGACGAAGTACAGGACCAGCACTGCAATGTCACCTGGCTCCAGGCTTCTCTGGGGAAAGGCCTCAAGAGGATCTGACGGTGGAGGTTCCGGACTTCCGGTGGCGCTCTCCATAGTCCTGAATGGAATCTTGACGACTGCAGAAGTATAACCACGCATTAAATGTCATTTTTAGTTTCCTCTCAGGAGAACCCAAGCAATGTTAGCGCAATAGATATTTTCAATGAAGTCACTTCAAACACACAGCTAATTTCATCGACTGAACCTCTCCGCAAAAGATAGATAAGGAAGGTTAATAATACAGATGGTCCTATCATCATCTTCGACTTAATAAGCACAAACCCAGGAGTGAGGAGGAAAATAAGACCATTTCCATTTTTTGAGATAACTCATAACTGAGTTCAGGTTAAATCTACGACTGTATGTTAAACTCAGTCACAACTGGAATATGGCACATATAATGACATATGTTCAAGATCACTGATACAGTCACTACCAAATCTCAGACTCAATTTTAAGTGTTCACAAACCAACAAGGTAGGCAGTATCATTATAGTCTGTATTTACAGATAGGAAAACTGGGACCCTGAGGAGTTGCATATTTTTCCAAGGCCATATTATGAGGCAATTCTTTGTGTCAGAACTCCAGTGGCACAACGGTTGCACTCCTTGAGGTGCTATCAGATTGACTGGCCACGCAAATCCACAAAGCAGCTCTGCTGGACAAAGACATGACAATCTGCTTCCTAAAATATCACATCCGGGGCTAAGCCCCGGTGGTGTGTAGTGGTTGTGCGCGGGACTACGGCCCACTGGGATGGAGGTTCAATTCCAGCAGCAGCTCCACAGGAGCAAACGCTGGGCCTCCTACTCCCACCACCAGAGGGCAGTGATGCCCCCCCACACACACACATCCTACAAAACTTATGTGCTTTCCCCACTCTGTTGCCTTGGGTTGCTATGGAAACACTCAAAGGAATACTTTTTGTTGTTGTTGTTGTTGTCCTGTACGATGTTTAATAGGATCACTGCCCTTTACCCAAAAGATGTCAGTAATGGCACGTACACAAACCCAAGAGCACATGTGCTAGGGGAGTGAGGAATTTTCTGGTGGGAAAATTGCCTTCCTCGCCCCCATTAAGAGACATGAAAGAGGCTGTTCACTTAGAGAAGATGCCTTCAGGGAATCTCGCATTGATCTGCAGGTGCCCCCACCCCCCCACCCCGCCATGGCTACTCCTTGGGCTCCATTCTGAGAAGCTGGAAGCTTAAAACCACTGGTGGCTCCACAAGAGAAAGACAAGGTTTTCTATTCCCATAAAAGTTACAGCCTCAGACATGAATCTGTGTGTGTGTGTGTGTGTGTGTGTATCAAGGGTTCATGAAGGAGGGAGGATGTACAAATGTGCTTGACACATGGATGGATTGTGATAAGAGCTGCATGAGCTCCCAATAAAATGATTAAAGAAGAAGAAGAACAGTCTCAGAAGTCCACTGAGGCAGTTCTCACCTGTCCTATAGGGTGGTTATGAATTGGCACTGACGCAATGGTGGTAGGTTTTGGTGTGGGGGTGGTGTGCCTCTGCCAGGTGTAGCTTTGAACTTCTTTCTCTAGGGCTATGCCTTCTTCTTATTGATCTTGAGAGAAAGCTTACAGTTTCTCAGATCTGGGACATGGAAGTCCTCTCCGAGGAAGAGAAGAGGCAAGTAACCTTGTGTCCAGAGTGAGTGCAGAGAGGATAGATAAAAGGAAGGGAGGGAAGAACCCCAGCACCGGCAGTACTAGACAGTGCTAGTTCAGACACTTCGCAGCTGTGATGTCAATTCAGGTTTGGGGGGAATGCAGGTGCATGTCTGTTGAGAGGAGGGGACGAAGGACTTAACTCCAGGTGTCGGGAGGAGAAACTTGAACCTTAGGTGGGTAGGCTCTTTAGTGGCATGCAATGGGTAGACAGAATAGACCTAGGGCATCTGGGGGTTTCCTGGGAAAACAGATCGGGTGCTATGGAACATTGGGACACTGAATCCTGGATCTTTGGGGCACACAGCATGCTCCAGAGGCTGCCTTGGTGAGACCCCTTAAAGGTGAACTGGACTATATGCCAAACACACTTGTAACCAGAGGACTTCAGCTGGAAAACAAATGGTGTTTGAGGAAGCAGAAGACAGCTGTACTAAGAGCGGTGCACTGACTATTGCTTGGTGGAAAAACAAGGTCTTTATATGTCAGCACCCTGTGTGTCATATTAAGCTACATGGTATTCTGGTACTTCAGCGACGCCATTCTCTTATATTCTGCTTATGCTTGTGTACATTAGGGTGTGCCTCAGAGATGTGCCGCTCTTGGAAATCACCCTCTTGAAGCTGTGCTATTTGTTCTCTGGAGTTTTTTTTGGTAAATGAAACCCAGCAACATTGAGCCTCCAGGGAAAGCAAATGGAAGGAGGATTTGGGGGGGAAGGATGATATCGTAAGGTGGAGGAGAGAAGAAGGAGATGAAGTCAAGAAGCACGGGCAACAAATGTCTGCTCAGAGACTGATTATGGAAATAATTGTACAATTATGTCCGACGTGATTGAAATATGGAAACTTTAAAAACAAAACATACATCCAAGAATGAGTTCCGAGCATTCACTAAATCCTAGCTCCAACTTAAGAAAAATTAGTCCTGACATCACGGTCCTGCTCAATACTCACCTTCATGCAATGATCGCTGACGATCAAGGGGCTACAGCAAAATGTGGTGAAGGAAGTAGATGGTTCCTAACTACCAATCCTAATAGTATCTGAGGTCTTAAAGGCTTATATTCAAACAAGCAGCCATCTAAGTGAGAAGTCAATTAAGTCCACCCAGAATAAGTCACCAGCTTGTGTGATCCAAAGACGGCAATTACAAAACCTGATTATGATGAAGGGAAAAGTAGCAAAGCTAAAATTACAAATACCTAATTTGTAGAAGCCTATGGAGGACAGTGGGAGCTCAAAACTCATCTGCAGAATATCTAGCCAGACCTGGATGCTTGTACATCTGCTCTAGTCGCACATATTTGTATTTTCGTTTTTCTATTAATATTATCTCATCCTTAACACCGTATCGCTCTTGGATTCCCTGTGTTCCAAGATCTTATCTGTTTTAGGGTCGTCAGATTTATAAGGTAAAATAGAGGTCATGATAGTGGGGGTGGGGAGGAGCATTAAAGAACTAGAGGAAAGTTTCATATTACATTCCTGCTATACTGGACCCTGACTGGCGCATCTTTTCCTTGTGATCCTTCTGTAAGGGGATGTCCAATGATCTACCAATGAGCTTTGGGTCTCTACTCTATGTGTCTTTTCCTCATTCACATTGGTATGATTTTGTTCTGGGTCTTAGATGCCTGATACCTGATCCTATTGACACCTCATGGTGTCACATAGGCTTGTGTACTTTGTGTGGGCTTTGTTTCTTCTCGGTTAGAAGGCTGCCTATTTATCTTCAAGCCTTTAAGACCCCAGATGCTGTATCTTTTGATAGCCAGGCACCATCAGCTTTCTTCATCACATTTGCTTATGCACTCATTTTGTCTTTAGCGATCATGTCAGGAAGGTGAGCATCACAGAATGCCAGATTGTTAAAACAAAGTGTTCTTGCATTCAGGGAGTACTTGAGACCCAATGCCCATCTGTTACCTTAATACATAACATATAAATATATGTACATAGATCTATTTCCCCATCATTATATATAAATATATTTATATCTGCACATGCCTGCATTTAGACCTATATAAATGCTCATTTGCCTTCTAGTCCTTTCCTCTATTTCCTTCACCTTTCCCCTTGTCCCACTACCATGTTCAGCCTTCATTCAGGTTTAGTAATTCCTTGCTGTTACATTGCCCTTGATTAAGCTCCTCTATACATTCTACACCCTTGTCTCCATTGATTTTAGTTCACTTATTCCCTTGTCCCTGGGTTGGTTGACCACCACCACCTCTTTCTTTCTCCCACCTCCCCTTCGCCTGTGCCCCCCAGAATTGTCAATCCTGTTGTTTTCTTCTCCAAATTGTTTATTCCTGCTATTTTATCTAGATAGACATGCAGAGACATTAATAATCGCAAAAACCAAGGCAAAGCCAAATAAAACAACAAAGAAGAACACATTAGAAACAACATTAAACATTAAAAACAATATTAAAAATAAAGTCAAAAACAAAAAAGGAAATGCCTATGAATAGTTCCAAGTCTGTTTTTTTTTTAATCTTTAGAAGTGTTTTCCAGTTGAGTGAGATGCTCTGTCCCCAAAGTCTATTTTTGGTATTCCCTGGGGACGTCATTGCTTTGCTGCCCTTGCTGCTCTGGTGCATGCCCTTAGTGTTTCACCCCAGTGTGATGGGGTCAGATTGGGCACGATTCCCCTCACTGAGTCTCCAGTGTTGTCCCCTTAAAGCACTAGGGTCCTCTCTGTGCATTGTCTGCTCAGAACAGAAATACCATCCCCAGTGTTTGGTGGGTCAGCATGTGTACCACTCACTTTCCGTCCCTCTTCAAGCTAACACTATATCCTCCTCTTCCCCAAGAAGCTAAACAGGAGCCCACCCCCTGCTTAACTCCTTGAAGGGCAGACTTGAAGCCCTGAAGGCAGGGACCACATCGCTCTTGCTTCTGTTGTGCTCCTGGCATTTGACCCAAAGCAGGCTGCCGTAACATTTGTCTAACATTTGTCTAAACAGCATGCATGATGTCAAAGCCTTTGGTATATTCCTATACCAAACCCCTACTATAACCTGCACCAGGCAAAGGAGTTTCCCCTTGTTTCCCCAAGTCCTGCTCCCAGGATGCCTTTCCCTGGGAATAATCCACGGAACACATCACTTGAGACCCCCTGGTATTGTGGATAAACATGTGACTTGTGGGAGTTGCGCTGCCTGAGTTTGAGTGCAAGATTTGCCACTCTCCTATCTATGTGGCCTTGGGCAAGTTGCTTACTGTTTCCCTATCTCAGGCTGTCACTTTGGGACGGCTGAGCCTACTGGATTATAGTGTGAGTTAGACCCAGTCCCATTATGACAGTCCTTGCCCATGGCCCGCATGGACAAACATGGGTCTAATAGATAACAGGAGCTAAAGCTCTAGGGATACGTCCTGGAGCTGTGTTGTTGATGTTGCTATTTCCACCTGCATTATCTCACTTTGGTCCTCATGAGCACACCACGCCTATGGGTGAGGTGGGACTGAGAGTCATATTCCAATTGGGCAGATAAGGAAGTGGAGGCTTGCTCAGTATCCCTGGGCTTGTTCAGCGGAGTGAGGATCCACACATTGGGTTGCCCACTACCAACTTCATGCCCTAATGCCCACCCCCACAGAGCACATGCCCTTTGCTAAGGAGATAACACCCTTCTCCAAAAAGAGGAGCGATGATCCCCGTGCTTCACAGCCAGAGCCTTCCAACTTGCCTCCCAGATTGGGGGTGGGTGTTCATTTGGGGAGGGGGCGTGTCTTACCTTATTCGGTATGCAAGGCTCATTCAACCCTGGCTTTCAGGGTAGAAGCAGGCTGAGATGGCTGAGAGAAAGGAGACACCCGGGATCCTCTTCCAGCCGTGAACTCAAGAGGACAGTGGCGGCCGTCTTTACACTGCTTCTGACTGACAGCGCCTCTACACAGGGCAAACTCCAAACTCCAGCTCCACTAGAGTAGGGGATAAAGAAAACATAAATGATCTCCCAAGGGCCAGCCCAGAATCCTTGAACTCTGCCTAGGCTTCTGCCTCCGGCTCCTACCCAGCACCCTGCCCCAGCAGGCCCCTTACCTAACAGAGCCTTGAGGCAGGAAGTGTTTAAGGTCAGGCCCTGGCCCTGCTTTGCTTCACTTGTCCTCTCTGCGCCATCCCGCCTCCATGCTGGAGACCTGTGGGCTTGAAGGAAGGAGAGGGGTGGGATGTTGCCAGATCAGGCAACGTCTCAGGAAGGTACCAACAACCCTGACCACTGTGGGAGCACAGGGACAAAACTCCTGCTGGGCCTGTCCCCTTTCAAGTACGTGCTCTAGCCAAAGGCTTGGTAAAGATGGTCCAGAGCTCTGAGAAATGTCAGCTGTGACCAGGCCTTTCGACCCATGAGCCCAGGAAAAGCCATAGTGGACAGTGAATGGTTTTTTTGGGGTCTTAATTTCTTTTTTCTTCTTCACTTTGTATGGCGAATTTGGGAGCAATTTACAGAACAGATCACCAGTTCTTTTCAACAACTCATTGACTCTCCCAATGTCTTTCCCTGTTTTGTTTGTTTGTTTTAAAGCCTTGCTCTGTTTTCTTCATCTTTTTGTCCCCATGGAATGTTTTTGTTGGAAAACTTGCGGCATTAAAAAAAATGTTTAAATAGTAACTAGCATTTGAATCTCGAGAGACTACATACAAATCCTGGATTTCTCATTTTTCTAGAACAGTCCTGTGATCTGGGTCCACACTACCACATAAAAGTCATTGGCTGGTGTTCAACCACTGCTGTGAAAACACAGCCCTCCAGCCCACTCCTTCCTTTGCCCTGCCTGTCTGAACCTTGGGAATCCTGGAATTGGCAGCCCCTGGTGGCACAAAGGAAAAGCACTCATCTGATAACCCCAAAACTGAGATGCCTGGGGAAAATCTGCTTTCATAAGTCAATCTACAGCTTCTGACAAGATGGCAAATAAGCAGACATGCTGCCCAGACCTCCAGAGATCTACTGAAACAGATGCAGATGGCAATACTGGAAACCTGAGCTTTAGAAGAAAGGCTAGAGACATGGATTAAATACCAACCAGGAGAAGAAGCTGAGCCGAACTGGCCACAGAAGAGACAGGTGGGTACCTCATTGGATAGCATGTCCATCTTCTTGATCGCAAGAAGCATATCATGAAGACAGATATCTGGCACAGCAGCTAGTATTCAGAGAGGAGGAACCCTTGTTTGTTTTTCACACTCTCTGGATGACAAGAAGTGTGGCCAGACATCACACTGATCTGCTCAGCGGTAGACCAGTGGTACCTTGTACCTCTCCTATGTCTGAAATTGATGGCAAGGAGTCAATTTTACTTTTTCTTGATGTATTTGAACAATTGAATTCTATCTGAAAGGACTTACCTAATTACTCTTCTTTTCTATCATCTCCTGGATCAGGCAATGGGTACACCATCCTTGAATCAGAAAGCACAGGAACGCTCCCTCATCAGACCAGCAAGATGGGCCATACTGGGTCCCTAGCAACCCCTGGAAGAGCGGAAACTCCTTCCATCACCAGCTACCCTAGGACCAGTTGCTCTCTGGGCCCCCAAAAGTTTCTTCCAGAATAAGGACCCTGACCTCAGCCACCACCTGACCAGGCACACACACCAGGTGTCTTGAACCCAGATAACAAAGATGTATGTGGGAACCCCAGGTAGGATGAACCATCCACTCTCATGTTACTCACAGCTGAGAGAGGCTCAATATCAGATGTTCTGTTCACCACGCCTTTTCTTTCTCTAGTTTGTTTTTTCTTTCCTTTCCCTTCTTTTATAGCATCACCATCTCTATTTTCCTTTGATCTATTTTTCTTCTGTCACACTTTGTTTTTATCCTGCCCCATTTTAAAATACTATAATAATTTTATTGATATATATATTTACCCAATACAATATGTCCATTCTCATACAATTCTATTTTTCAGTACCTTCGGGTGGAGTTATACAATCATCAAAGTTATCAATTCTTTATTTCCCTCCCTCATTTCCTACACCCTCAGAGAACCGTTACTCATGTTACTGTTTCTGCAAGGTTATCTATCTTGACTTTCCCGTGTCTATCAATCTTAAATATACAAATGAACATATACAAATCTAACAAGATTAATGAGGTAAAACAAATAACAGCCTTAATCATAAGGGGAGGAAATATTAAAGAACTTGTAGATAAGTATGTGGTTCATAAGTTCCATGCCTTACCTTGTAATTATCATCCTTACTTTACGACTCTTCCGAGAGGAACTGTGCAATTACCTTGCAGGTGAGCTTTGCCCCTTCACATTGAGTTGGTTTCATAGTTTTGAACTTCAGCTACGTCTTCCCATCAACACCTCAGGATCACACAGGTGGCTGTGCACCTTCAATGTTGTTTCCTGCTAGATGGCCGCTTGCTTAATTACAAGCCTTTAAGACTCCAGACACTATATCTTTTGATAGCCAGGTACTATCAGCTTTCTTTACCGCATTTACTTATGCACCCATTTTGTCTTCAGCAATCGTGTCAGAGAAGTGAGTATTATATAGTGTCACATTATTAGAACAAACAGTTCTTGGACTGACACAGGATTTAAGTAGAAGCCCAAAGTACATCTGCTTCCTTGTTACACATGTAGATATTTTTTCCCTTCTACCCTACAGTTATATTTACCCATAATTCACATTTCTGTAATTCCTCTCAGGTAAAATTCAATTGTTCAGAAACATCAGGAAAAGCTAAAATTGACTCCTTGCCATCAATTTTAGACACTTATAGTCTCCTGTACCCATCATTATTGGGTACTCATCTTGCCCCTCTCACCACTATGTTTAAAGAAAGAAAAAGACATATTAAAAAATTAAAGTAAAATAAAATGAAAAGGACATATTAAAAACCATCATTCCAGTCCCTGTTTCTTTCATGGTGATATACCCTTTAGTCTTCAGTAATCTTGCCTGAAGGCAAGCATCCTGTAAGTCCATATTTCTATTCCAGCAATCAGGGATGGAGCAGTTTAGTGCTCCTGCCCCACCCCAATTACACTTTTAATCTTTCAGTGTGCCCCCCCCCATGTGAATAATCCACATCTAGCTCAGATGGGGAGTCATGTGCTGCCGCCCCCCAAGTGAGAAGTCTATTCTAGGGATTCTTCTGGGACTTATCACTGATCTGTGCCTACCCAACTTGACTTCTTGGTTATTCATAAAAGCTTCCCTTGTAATTTATTCCACTTTCTGACTCCGCACTTGTGCCTTCAACACATTCACCACGATCTTCTGCTCCTCAAGAAGGAAGGACACTTAATCCTGTCTTGGACACATTTAGCACACCTGGAACCCCCACTAGCCCTACCTGTTTTGGAGAACCTCATGAGAAATTCAGGTCTTCTAGCACTGAAGTCAGCCTGGGCACACACGCCACATGCAGATTTTGGTATAGAGGCAAACATTCCATTGCCAGGGGTTCGGGTCATCTCAGTTTTGTTTTTTGTTTTTTTTTATTATTTTATTTTTTTAGGCATCACTGCCCTGGTGGTGGGTAGGAGACCCAGCCTTTGCTCCTAGGAACCGGAATCAAACCTCCATCCCAGTGGGCCACAGTCCCGCGCACAACCACTACGCCACCGGGGCTCAGCCCCTCAGTTTTGTTAGAGGCGATATTGTAGGACAGCCTAGGCCAGTAGGTCAGATGTTGAACCATTTTGAATGCTTCTGTGCAGCGTCACTGTGAAAAAAAGCAATTTTGTTTATTATTCTCTTTTCTTTTCCTCCTGTGAAGTTTTACTCATTGGTCTTTCCCACCCTTTTTTTCTGTTTTCTTTTTCTCTACCTGTTTTTACTTTCTTTTTCTTTTACCATTTAAATTATTAAGTTATGTTTCCATTGCTTGTTTTTTTAAATGCTGTTATTTATTTTTGCCTGTTGTTCATTTTTTAATTAGTTTATTTTTTGAACAATTTCACCAATATACAATTCACATGTCATACCTTTCAGTAGTTCAATCACATTCTTAACAGCCCTGCAACCATCGCTGCCTTCAATTTCAGGACATTTCTTCTTCCTTGTACTTGTTATTCCAAGGACCTCACTTCCCCATGTCCTCAGTGGTCATTCATGGGGGTAGGCATTAAGCAAAACCATGTTACAAGAACTAATTGTTCTTAGACCGAGGCTACTATTTAGCGAGTTCAAAATCCATTCACATATCTGTGGCTAAGACACATCTTTATTACTTTATTGGAGAACATTATAAATCATTCCCATGGAGGACATGGAAGTTCTGTTGATATTACCATTAATTTAGCCACTGAGATAGAATTTAAAACACGATTGAGAAAAAGAAAGGATGCATGTATAAGACAGTTTAGACCAAAATACATAGATTGTTGATTTGTATCTTTTTTCTCTTGTCTATTTATTTATTTTTCTTGTTCCACTGACAGGAGATGGCAAACAGACCCACAAAGGCCAGCATCTTGTAGCCAAACCTTTGCAAGAGAACTACTATCCACTCTTTTACTACCAGGTCATTGATAGACAGGTGAAAACACTAGCCCACACTGCCCTCAACTGGGCTATCTATACAGCAAAAAGAGAACTGTACACACAATTATATTTGCTATTACTTCCACCAAGACATGGGTGATGAGCCTTGAAAATCTTACCAACACACACACAATCATTGATTGACCACAAATGCAGTAACACCACAAAGTTTTGATGGCAGCAGATGATTTCAGTTCATAGCAAGAAACAATGTAAGTATCTTAAAAAAAGTAGTACTGTACAGAGCCAAATCTTTCTTGTGAATAAAAGGAATAGAAACTACTTGCTAAAAAAATTCATATACATGGTATTTAGATACCTTTGCTAGATCAATAGAATAATAGAAAAAGTTACAGGCAAAACCAAGTAAAACACAGGGGGAAAACTTCAGAAGAATTCAGAAAATACTACAAGAACAATCCAACAGACTAAGGGAATATTTTGAAACCATGCAGAAACAGTAAATAGGAATCTAGAAGATAAATATTAAAGTTTCAGAAATAGGAAAGGAGCAGAACTGAATGGATGAAAAGCCAAATTAGTGAATGGGAAGACAAATCTCTCAACCTTAGTCTGTTAAGTTAAAAACAGAACCAAAAACTCTGAAGAGAGTATAGATGTCTGTGGGACAAAAATGTTAGACTGAGTTCTCTAGCCAAACAAACCAGTTATACTTATTAAGTAAATATATATTTTTAATTTACATCAAGAAATGACTCACACACAAGAGCAAATGAAGAGGGAAGGAGAGAAAGTGGAACACACCCTGGTCCACCAAGACCCAAGAACGACATTACTGCTCAGAAGAACCAATGCACAGAAAGGACCATAAGGCTGGCCCCATCAAGAGACATTGAGCAAAGATAGCAAAGTAATGAAGTCCCTGGGGAATACCAAAACAGACTTTGGGGCCAAGGCATGGCACCCCATCAGATTGGATTGGAAAATACCCCTAAAAGTCAACAAACAGACCTGGAACTCTATATAGGCTTTTCCTTTTTGTGTCATTGGGTTTTTCTTTTTGTTGTTGTTGTTGTTTTCTTTTCTTTTGTTGTATGATTTTGCTCTCTCTTGTTTTCATGCTTATTATTGTCTCTGCATGTCTATCTAGGTAAGATAGGCGGGATAAACAATCTGGAGGAGAAAACAATGGGACTGATGGTTGTGAGTAGATGGGGACGTCACCGGAGAGGGGGAAGGAGGTGTTAAGAAACCCAGGGACAAAGGAACAACAAGTGATCTAAAATTGATGGTGAGGAGGGTGGAGTATGCCTGGTAGGGGTTGATCAAGGGCAATGTAACCAAGAGGAATTACTAAAACCCGAATGAAGGTCAAACATGATAGTGGGACAAATGGAAAGTACAAGGAAATAGAGGAAAGAACTAGGAGGCAAATGGGCATTTATAGAGGTCTAAATACAGGTATGTACATATGTAAATATATTTTATATAATGATAGGAAAATGTACATATATTTATATGAAGGGGAGTGTGGAGTAGGGACCCAAAATCCATCTGTAGGCAACTGGTACCTCCTTACAGAAGGGTCACAAGGAAGAAATGATCCAGTCAGGCTCCAGGATAGCACTGATGAAACATACAACTTTCCTTTAGTTCTCCCCCCTACTATCATGACTCCAATTCTACCTTACAAATCCAGCTAGCCCAGAGTATGTACATGGGTACAGATAAGAGCTGGAAATACAGGGAATCCAAGACAGATAAACCTCTCACAACCAATATTGAGAGTAGCGATACCAGGAGTGGAAGGGGAAAGTGGGAGGAGAGAGGGGGAACTGATCACAATGATCTGTATATAACCCCCTCCCAGGAGAATGGACAACAGAAAAGTGTGTGAAAGGAGACATTGGTCAGTGTAAGACACACACAAAAAATGTGTGTATGTGCATAATCAATGGTTCAGGAGGGAGGGAGTGTGGGGATGGAGGGGGAGGAAGAAAGAGCATTTGAGCAGTCAATACCAACGGCTCAATTGAAAGTGATGATGGCAACAAATGTACAAATGTGCTTGACATAGTGGGTTTATATGGATTGTGATGAACCATTTGAACTAGGAGGCAGGAAGACCACAAGCTGGTGGATACAAAGTCAGGTTAATCCAAGATCAGCAGCCTGATGATGGTTCCTGGGATTGGCAGGTTATATGGCAGAAACAGTTGGACCATGTACAGGATCTAGCCCAGCAGAAGTGAAAATTTCCCACAGAGTCTGCTTAAAAAGGAACAAGGTACACCCATGAGAAGTCTTTCTTCCAATTACATCAAGGTTGTAACCTAACCAAATGTTTCTGACAAAACTGGATATCCATTTACAGAAGAATGAAACAGGACTCAATTATAACATAAACAAAATCAAACTCAAGATGAATCAAAGCCCTACATGAAAAACTTACATTTATAGAGATTACCAATGTAAAAATAGGGACAATCATAAAGGCTCTAATACATGGCATAAGTACACTAACAAAAACATATTGGAAAGCACAGACAGCAAAACACAAAATAGATGACTGGGATCTCCTAAAAATTGGACAATGATGTACATCAAAAGACTTCACCAAAAAATAGAACCCACAGACTGGAACTTTTTTTTTTTTGCAATGATATATCAGACAATACCCAGTGAAATATTTCAGGAAACTGAGGAAACACTGAAAGCACTCACTTATCTATGTCAGAAAATTTGGAAGGTCAACTGACTGGAAGAGATCCATATTTGTGCCCACTTCAAAGAAAGGTGACCCAACAAAATGCCCAAACAATAGAATGAAATCATTTATATCTCACACAAGTAAAATTTTGCTTAAGATCATTCCAATAACGGTTGCAGCAAAACATGGACAGAGAAGTGCCAAAAGTTCAGGCTGAATTCTGAAGAAGACATTGAACAAGGGATATCATTACTGATGCCTCATTGTGGTAGTTACATAATCAGTTGTCATTTTGAGACTTAAATGAGAAGGGGTGGAGTTCAGCCTGTCAGTCGGGTCACAGCTTGATGACATCATTGGAGGCGCAAAGGAGATAAATAGGTCACTGCAGGAGGGACACACTCCCTGTGAGACCATCCTGTTGAGAAGACACATGGAGCTACACTAAATCCCTGGAGCTGAAGAAGTTTTGTGGAGACCCCTGCCAGCTCTGAGATGCTTCCACTGCCACTGGATCCCCAAGACCTTCCACCCACTGATGTGTGATCCTCCTGACTTCTGAGTCTAAAGAGGAATTTATAGGCTGATATTGGACATATTGGCTACTGTCCGATTTAAGGACCTAGGAAGAGATGTTTTCTCAATATTCAATTGCTTTTGTGTATAAAGGTCTTTCTTATACACATGAGTGTCTATGAATTTTGTTTCTCTAGTCAACCAGGACTAACACACATATGGATCTTGGATCAAAGCAGAGAATACTGGAGGTTTGTTTACTTGTGTTTCATTGACTGTGCAAAGGCAATAGGCTGGGTGGATCATAATTCCATGAATAATCATGAGAAGAACAGGAATTCAGGAACATCAACTTCTGCTCATTTGGAGCTCGTACATGGATCAAGAGTCAAATGTGCAAACAGAACAAGGAAACACTGCATGATTTAAAATCAGGCAAGGTGTGTGTCAGGGTTGCATCCTGTCAACATGCTTGTTCAAACTCTATTTTGAGCAAATCATCAGAGAAGTTGGATTATATGAAGGATGTGACATCATATTTGAAGGCAGGGTTATTAATAATCTGTGGTGTACAGATGATGAAAACCTTACTTGCAAAAAGTGAGGAGGAACTGAAGCACTTGCTGATGAAGATCAAGGACTGTTAACATTCTGTATGGATTACAACTCAATGTAAGGATGGTCAAATCCTCACAAGTGGACCAACTGGTAACATCATGATAAATGAAGAAAAGGTTGAAGTTGTCAAGGCTTTTACCTTACTTGAATCCATAATCAATGTTCATGAAAATGGTAGTCAAGAGGGCAAAAGATGTATTACATTAGGCGACTCCTCTGCACAAGATCTCTTTAGAGCATTGAAGAGCAAGGATGTTACTTTGAGGACTAAAGTGTGCCTGACCCAAACCATGGTATTCTTTATTGCATCAGACACATGTGAAAGTTGGGCGTTGAACAAGAAAGACTGTAAAAGAGACAACACATTTGAATTGTGGTGCTGGAGAAGAAAACTGGAAGTACCATGGATTGCTAAAAGGATGGGGAAAAAAATCTGTATTCAAAGAAGTAGAGCCAGAGTGCTCCTTAGAGGCAAGGATGCCAGAGCTTGATTTTACATACTGTGGCCATCTTGTCAGGAGAGAACAGTCCCTGGAAAAGGACATCGTGTTTGGTGAAGTGAAGGGATGGAAAAAAGAGGAAGGCCCTCGATGAAGTGGATTGGCACAGTAGATGCAACAATGGGCTCAGACCTAGGAACAATTGTGAGGGGGTCTTGTTCTGTTGTGCACGGGGTCGCCACGGGTCAGAAATGACTTGATGGCAGCTCACAATAGCATATCAGACAAAGCACTCATCTCTAAATTTCTGAAGAAGCGCATCAAGAAAAAGAGGAATAGTCAAACGTGCATGGACCTTGTTGGTGAAGCATTCAGGCGGCTCGCATTCAGATGGCTAACAAACACGCAGAAAGGCTCTTGATCATGAGTTCTTTCAGAAGTAGAACTAAAAACACCAAGATAGCACCTCACTTAGTATTAAAAACAAAGTTCAAAAAACAAAAAAGAAATGTTGGTGAACTTGAGGAGAGACTGGAATGCTCATATTCTATTCCTGGTACTGTAAAATGGCACAGTCACTGTAGAAAGTGGTCTTGTGCTTCTTCAAAAACTTGGAAATGGAAATACCATATGATCCAGCAATCCCTCTAGGACCTAATATACCCTTGAGAAATAAGTGCTGTGACATCGATAGTTATATGCTTACCTTGTTCATTATAGCCCTAGTCACAGGAGCAAAAAAATATGAAACAATATAAATTTTCATCAGAGGAGCAATGGATGAATAAACTTTGGTCCGGAGGCACAATGGAATGTGACGCAACACTAAAGAATCACAATGGATCTGTCCTCATGACATGGATGAAATTGAAAGGCATTATGCTGAATGAAATTAGTCAAGTACTGAGGGACAAATGTTGTATTAGACCACAGTTATAAAAAGTCAAAAATAAGTTTAGCCCTCAAAGAAACATATCAAAATGTTTGGAGAATGGCTTCTCTAAGGCAAACTTGCTATGAGTCAGTGCATCGAGGGAATTCTTTTAAGCACGCTGTCCACACCTGAAGTCAGGTAAGGTGGGTTGGCATGAAATTGGACTGACGCTGGAGAGCCCATTTATAGTGCAAGGGTCTGTCAGAGAGAGCTGTTTGCATCTCATTAAATCTGAGCCTGTGGGTGTGGAGTGGGTTGTTAATGAATCAACAAGGACTCTATTTAAATTAATCACTAAGCACATTAACTGCAGATATCCATGACAGAAAGGTTAAAGTTTGAAGAGTGACTTCAAGACACTTGGAGATTATTCGAGTAGAACCAAATCTCCTGGAAGCCAGCTTGACCAAAACTTCCTCTTGCACAAACCTGGGTGAAAGCAGGTGATTTTACTGATAATCTTCTGGGACTTGGAATCAATGACGATCAGATTGCAGCTTGTGGCCAGGTATTGCATAGGTGAAGGTGCTTGGTCTCAATCTTCTGAGTTTTGCCCAAATCTTGGCTCTGCTCCTGTGGTGACTCAACAGCAAGCGATCCCTCTGTGCCTCAGTCTCCTACTCTGTCAAATAAGTAGGGTTGTTGTAAGGAGGACATAAAATCATGATCTGGGGTGGAGACTGTGGGCAGTTCAGCAATATTATCCTTCTTTCTTCCTGGACTCATGACTAGATAACCCTGGCCAGCCTCCCTAGATGTGACCAGCTATCATGTAGAACAAGAGGAGACATGATCGATGGAAAGGCCGCTGCCCCAGCTGAAAAGGGAGCCTCTGACCCTGGGCTTCTCCTCTTTTTCTGTCTCCCTATTGGCTGGAGTGGTGACCACCACAATGGCCTTGAGGCCACGGGTAGGAAATGGTTGAACTGCCAGCAGACAGGTTTCCCACTGCTCAAGGCAACCCCAGAGTTGGGACCTCCCAGTAGATTGTGAGATTGAATGAACTTCCACTCTTAAGTCATACCACTTAGGGACCTTTGGATCCAACTGCGAAGTCTGTTATCCTACATTTACACACAGCCTCAGAGCAGATTGCACTTCAGACCCTGCTCTGCTGTCTTGCACTGGAAGGATCAAAGGTAGTCTATTCTGTAGGCTCAGGAAAGATAGACCTATCACATTCTTGATCTTGATCTTTTGAAATGTCTTCAGGTGACACAAATGGCTTGTGCTTAGATGATGACCTAGAAGTTATTGGTCACACACACACACACACACACACACACAAACACACACACACACCGAGTGGTACCATGGAGGGAAAGGGTCTGGCGATCTGTTTCCATTAAGATCATAGCAAAAAAAGGCACCCTGGTGGCTCAATGCTTAACCACTTGACTGCTCACTAAAAAGCGGGCCTTTTGAACCCTCAGGTCACTCTGCAGGAGACCCGCTCCCTCATAGACTACACTCAAGGAGGAGGTGTACTTTATGATACTTGATGGCCACCAACACCAAGCCTCTTGGGAACCATCATAAAGACACTTGTGTTTTCCCCTGAGCTCTGACTCATTAGCTGTGCAAGTCATTTCACTTCTCTGGCGTGGCTTCATTTGCTAAACAGGGGAGAAATACCCACATCTTCTCACAGGGTGGTGATGGCGTTTCCATGAGTTAAAAGCAACAACCGATTGTCATCGAGTTGATGGCGACTCCTGGTGAGTGCATGTGCTACAGAGTAGAATTGTGGTGCACTTTGTTGGCTATAATCTTTATGGAAGCAAATGATCAGGCCCCAGTGGGGGAATTCGAATCACCAACCTTTTGAGGAATAGCTGAGGGGGCATTCAAGGCCCAAAATATGAGCATTAGCATTTAAATTTAAACAACAGAGGGCTTCAGAAAAGCTCCATTCTGTGATTCCACTTTCTTCTTTTTATTTTCTTAGCTGGTTCCACTTTTTTTTAATGGTGAAACTTTATGAACCCTCTCAGAGCATTTGAACATTTCTCCTTATTTTTAATATTTCTAGTCAAGTACTTGCAAAAACTTCTCCAGCAAACTTGTTCAGAATCGTGATCGGATGACAGTGTTTTGCAAGGGTTTTTTTTGCAGGTGGGTGATCAATGACAATGAAGAACATTTGATTTCCAGCTCCAGCTCTTTCCCTCTGCACAGAGCCTTGACACACAAGTAAACAATGTTTCCCGGTTCTTTGAGATGCCTAAGAATTTCGGTGTCTGATATTCCAGACGCTGAACATCAGGAACTAACTGTCTAGTCCATTTTAGTCCAGAAATTGCACTGAAACCTCTTTGGGATCATTGTAAGGCATAAGCCTCTCATGACAGATGAGTGGTCACTGTGTGTTAGGAATCTAACCCAGATCTACCACGTGGAAAGTTAGAATTCTACCACCATATACTGCCTCAGCCTCCAGGGTCCCTTTCAGACATGATCTGTAGTTAGCTAGTTTTGAGTGTGCTTTCTTTTTCCTGTTGGAATCCTACTCACACAACTGCCCGTTGCATGTCAACAAACCCCTCTTGGGGGGGCGGGCGGTTTCTCTACCTACATGCCCCCTTCCCTGTTTTGGGGTTCTTAGGTGTGTAAAATAACTATCTTGGCATAAGTTTAATAGATTTTTCAAAAGGAAGGTCTGGCTGTCAGTTCTTTCCAAAGATGACTTTGAAAATATTTTTCTCAAAAGAAATGGGGAGGCTGAGCCCCGGTGGCGTAGTGGTTGTGCGTGGGACTGCAGCCCACTGGGTTGGAGGTTCAATTCCAGCTCCATGGAGCAAAGGCTGGGCCTCCTACTCCCACCACCTGAGGGCAGTGATGTCTAAAAAAAAAGAAAGAAAGAAAGAAATGGGGAAGTGTTCTGTAACACTATTTTGGGTACAAATGCCGAAACCCATCTCAAACTAGTTCAAGCAAAAAGAGACCCAGGCCTTTTGCCTTGGAGAGTGCCTGGAAGAAAGACAGGTCTCCAGCCCCTCCACTAGGGTCACCCGGGCGCCCGTTCTTGCCGCATGTGCTCAAACCGGCTGGTCTGCTTGGGAAATACGACCTCAGTCTGTGCATCAGTGTTTTCGTTAGTATGTGAAGGATATCGGCTTCATCCAGCTGGACTCGGTTATCTTGATGCACTATCCAAGACAGCTACCCAACAGAAGACAAAATGCTATTTGTACACAAAATAAAAAAAAAATTAAAGTGTGGACAAAAAGAAAGAAAAGAAGGATGGAAGGAAGGAAGCCCAAACCACATTCACTGCCATCAATGCTGTCCCATGATGACCCGCTGTGGGTTTCAGAAGCTGTGCCTGCAGAAAGTGAAATCACTCTCCCACTCAGCTTAAGAAGCTCCAGGCTAACATTCCCTGAGGTTCAAGTTGTAGAAAAGGCCTCACAGTATCTGGCCTGACTCTCACTGGTCTTGAGGAGTCATCGCCCTTTAATCAATCACTTGAGCTAAGGAAAGGAATGCTCTTTCTCCAACATTGTCCCGTTGTCCCCCAGATAATATTAAGTTTGGGGTTGTGGAAGAAGGGGGAGGGTACATTGAGCAGACAAAACCAATGGGTGAAATGGAAATACGGGGAACGCAGGACAGATGAACCCCCTTGAGACCAGTAGTAAGAGTGGAGCTAGGGAAGGTGGGGTAGAGAGAGGGAGCCAACTACAAGACTTTACACATAACCTCCTATTGGGAGGACAGACATTGGAGGAGTGGGCCAGGGGAGACATCGGGCAGTGTGGGATGTGACAGGACAATAAGCATTTGTAAAGCATTGAGGGTTGGTGGGGGAAGAAGGAGTGAGGGGGGAGGGGAGGGGAGACTGACATTAGGGGCTCAAGTGGAAAAGCAGATATTTGGAGAATGATGACGGCAGCAGGCATGTGAAGGTGCTTGGCACAGTGTATGTATGTATCTATGTGTTGTGAGAAGTAATAGATGAACCCCTAATAAAATGATTAAAAAATAAAACCAAGGTCCACTGGGTGTCCACTGCCTTTTCAAGCTAGTTCATCATGAGGACTAAGTGCACCCTGGGGGTGTCGCTCATGATGAGGGCTCCCACAAATCGGTGGCCTCCCTGAATTCAGATGCTTTGGACATCCATCTGCAAGGATGTACCAATGACTTGCTTGGTTGGTTTGCATTTTGGTGTTTTGAACTTGAAGTAGATGCCTAGGTACATCTCTCTCCTAGATAACCTGGCTTCTAAAAGCCTTTGCAAGAAAAATGAATCACAGAGCACCCTCTGCTGGCTACTTCTCCTTACAGGCCAGGGGTGCTAGCGCTGACTAGAATTGCAAACAAAACCCACTGCCATCAAGTCGAGCGGAACTGCTTCGTACCATTGTCACTGGTGAATCTTTATGAAGAAAACCGATCTCACCTTTCTCCTGAGAGTCGCCTGCTGGGTTTGAACTCCTGATCTCTCAGCAGCCCAACGCTTAGAATCCACAAGGACCACCATCAGGAGGGTTAGGCTCCCATGACAGGTGGTGAGTGCCTTTAAGGATCCACCCTCCTCAGGACTGCTGCAAAGGCCACATGAGCAAGTTTTACTTTACAAGAGCACTTTCCACACTGTAATAATGCAAGGCAAACCAAAAGACTGTTCTTATTGTTGTTTTGGTTTGGGCTTTTAAAAAAATGGCTGTGACATACAAGTATCAATAAATTTTCATGTAAAAAAATTAAAGAAATCTTAATGTATATATAAAAATACTACAAACTATCTTTTCAGATCACAATTCTGTAAAATTGGAAATCAACAAGGGGAAGAACAAACAAACAAATCAATTACATGGAAACTAGACAGCGCTTTATTTCTAAAAATCTCTGGGTAATTGAAGAAATAGAGCCATTTAAAAATTCCTTGAAACAAATGTGAATAAAAGCACAACATAGCCAAATCTTTGGGACATAGCAAAAGCAATATTTAGAAGGAAATTTATAGCAAGAACTGCACACATCAACAAGGAAAAAAGTGCTAGGATAAACACCTAACAACACCTCCAACAATTAGAACAAGACCTGCCAAGCAAACACTCAGCTACTGGAAGAAAAGAAATAATAAAGATTAGGGCAGAAATAAGTGAATCAGAAAATAAAAAGAAATCAAGCAGGCAAGAAATTGGCTCTTAAAAGAATTAACTAAATTGTTAAACCACTGAAAAGTGTAAGAAAAGAAAAAGGAGAGGGCTGAGCCCCAGTGGCGTAGTGGTTGAGTGTAGGACTGCGGCCCACAGAGTTGGCGGGTCAAATCCAGCAGCGACTCTCCAGGAGCAAGACTCGGCCTCCCACTCCCACCAGAGGACACTGATGCCCAAAGGAAAAACAAAAGAAAAGGAGAAAAGGCAAATACTACCAATAATGAATGAAGTGAGTGACAGGCCAACAGAACCAACCAAAACAAGATAACTACGCTATATTATGAAAAATCGTTTTCCAGCAACTCTGAAAATCTAGAAGTTATGTATACATTGTCTAAAAAACACAGTACCTACCAAACTAACACAGGTTGAAGTAGAAAACTTTACCAGACCTATAACACAGGGAAAAGTAGACCTGGTCATCCAAAAAAGGCCAACATAAAAAAATTAGAGACCAGATGGTTTTACTGGGAAATTCTACCAACCACTTAAGAAGTCTAACCACCAAGCACACACAAACAATTCAAAAATATAGAAAAGTATAATATATGTCAAACTCATTTTTTGAGATGAGTATAACACTGTTACCCAAACTAAATAAAGACATAAGCAGAACAGACCAATATCTGATATGAACACAAATGTCAATTTTCTAAAATCATTTTATTGGGGGCTCATACAACTCTTATCGCGATCAATACATTCATTAACTATATGCAGACCATGTTTGCACATTTGTTGCCATCATCCTTCTCAAACCTTCCTTCTTCCACTTAGGCCCTGATATCAGCTCCCCATATTTTCCCTCCCCCCACCCCCCTCCCCCATGAATCCTTAATAATTTACAAATTGTCATTATTTTGCCATAATAAATTTGTACACTGTCCGATGTGTCCCTTCACCCACTTCCCTGCTGTCCATAACCCAGGGAGGAGGTTATATGTAGATCCCTGCAATTGGTTCCCCCTTTCAACTCCACCTTCCCTCCACCCTCCCGGTATCACCACTCTCACCACTGGTCCTGAAGGGATCCTCTATCCGGAATTCCCCATGTTTCCTGTCCTATCTGTACCAGTGTACAGCCCCTGGTCTAACTGAATTTGTAAGGTAAAATGTCAGGTTTGGGGGTGTTTTTTTTTGGGGGGGGGGCGGCACCACTGCCCTCTGGTGAGAGTAGGAGCTCTCCTGGAGAGCTCCTGGAGAGCTGCTGCTGGATTTGAACTGCCAAGCCAGTGGGCTGCAGTCCTGCACTCAACCACCACGCCACCAGGGCTCAGCCTGAATGTCAATTTTTTTAAACAAAATTGTAGCTAACCAAATTCAACAAAATATTAGAAAAAATACATCATAATCAAGAGTGATTTATACAGGCATGTACAAAGGTGGTTCAAAATTGGAAAACAACCAATGTAATCTACCATATTAAAAAAAGAGAAGAGAATCATGATTATATCAATCGATGTAAAGGCAGCTAATAAAATTCAACATCCATTTTTTTTGTGTGTGTGGCATCACTGCCCTAGTAGGAGTAGCAAGTCCAGTCTTGTTCCTGGAGAGCTACTGCTGGATTTGAACTGTCAACACTGTGGGCTGCAGTCCTGCAAACTACCACTAAGCCACCAGGACTCAGCCAACATCCATTCTTGAAAATAAAAAATAAATCAATAAAATAGGAATCAAAGGGCCGGCCCATTCCTCACTACAGTAAAGGCCATACATGCAAATCAAATGGCCAGCATCGCATTCAATTATGAGAAAATGAAAGCATTTCCCTTCTAAATAGGTTGCCCTTTATCACCACTATTAGTGTGATTTTGGAAGTCTTAGCTAGATTTATAGACTTTAGAAAGATATGAAGGGGGGAACAGGGATCTACATATAACTTCCTCCCTGGGGTATGAACAGTGGAGAAGTGGGTGAAGGTAAGATGTGGGACAGTGCAAGATGTGACAAAATAATTTATAAATTATCAAGGGCTCATGGGGGAGGGAGAAGGGAAGGGGAAAATGAGGAGTGGATACCAGGGGCTCAAGTAGAAAGCAAGCGTTTTGGGAATGACCAGAGAAACAAATGTACAAAAGTGCTTGACACAATGGATTTATGTGTGGATTGTGAGAAGAATTGTATGAGCCCTCCATAAAATATTTAATTTTTAAATATATATTAAAGGGATCAATAACAGCAAGTAACCAAAAGGAATTTACTAAATTAAAGAATATCTCATGTTCATGGAGAGGAAAACTTAATATAGGGAAATTGTTAACATTATCTAAAATACTCTATAAATTCAATGAAATTCTGATTGAAGTCCTTGAACAATTCTTCAATTAATGGAAAACTAATCATCAACTTCATATGGGAAGGCATGAAACCCAAGATAAGTAAAATACTGCTTAAATCAAAAGACAAAGTAGGAGGCCTCTCACTTCCTCATTTCAAAACCTACCATACAGCCACAATAAAAAAAGAGTTTGGAACAATGACAGAAATGTAAAGACCAGGTTGAGCCCCTGGTGGTGTAATGGTTGTGTGCTGGACTGCAGCCCACAGGATTGGCGGTTCAAATCCATCAGCAGCTCTCCAGGAGCAAGGCTGGACTTCCTACTCCCACCAGGGCAGTAGTGATCCCCCTGCCCCCCCCCACAAAAAAAAGTAAAAGGATAGACTAGAAAACTTAAAAATACAATCCAGGATCCACAAGCATATCTAGTTTTGGATAAAGGACTAACACTGGTTAAATGTAGAAGAGATAGTCTTTTCAATAAATGGTGCCAGAAAATTTAGATCTCCACCTGAAAAATAATGAATTAGACCCTCACAAAATATACAAAATGAACTAGGACTCACATCACATACAAAACAAATTCTAGATTTATAAACTCTAGAACCAAAACAACCACAAATGAAAAAAAAAAAAAAAACAGGGGAAAACTTAACAGCCCTAACACAAGGCATCAATGCATTGCTCAACATACTGAAAGCCACTACTACGTTCCTGCGCTGATCACCCTGGAGCTGAATTCCTTCTCCATATCCTGGCTGCTCAATCACAGGGCCATTGCAGGCAAACTTCTTCAACGCCTTCACTGGTTTCTTCTTGTCGTCATCATCGGCGATTCCTTGGACAGTGGTCAGAGTCTTCCAGCCGGTGCGCTGGTGAATTCTTATATGGATCTAACGCCTGTCCCCGCAGGCAGCGGGTCCTCACCCTGACTGGCATCAGCAAAGGGGTCAAAAGACTGGAGGTTCTGGATAGCGGACACACGATTCCGTTTCCTCCTCGCAGGTGGAGACCGCCTGCGGAACGGGGCTGAAGGAGGCGGGCAGCGGGAACAGAGCGTCAGGAAGTGAGGTGGGGCCCTCGAGGGCAAGGCTGCTGCGTCCTCGACGGCGGCTCAGTGACTGGGCCACTGAAAACATTTTAAGGTTATTATTTCAGATCACGGTGATTTCACTTGTCTGGAAATATATATTTCAGGCTCTTGTGTTGTTCTAAAGTTGTTAGGAGGGGCAGAATTAACTCTTCGGTCTTGAGAGTTTGCCAACCCCATCTCTAACATAAAATGGCAATGGTGGGTCTAAGGTTAGCCAGAGACATATATCACAGATGCATGAATGGATTTTAGGCATGCACTTAATTCTAGCCCCAATATAAGAATAATTAGTTCCTATGACACCATCCAGCTTGATGCTTGCTCACCTGAAGAGATCACTGAAGATACGAGTGCTGTTGCAAAGTGTGGCGAAGAAACTAGATGGTGCCTGCCTACCAGAAAGAATCGTGTCTGGAGTCTTCAAGGCTTGTCTTCAAGTGAGCTGCCAACTAAGTCCACGTGGAAGAAGCAAATCAGCCTGTGTGGTCCAAGGAAAGTAAATAATATATGATCCAAATATAAAGGAAGGAATGGTATCAGACTTTAAATAGTCAATACCTGGTTTGCAGAAGGCTATGGACAACAGCGGAAGCACACACTCCACTCGTAGGAACCGCATATAGATTAAGCCTCGGGGAACCCCTCTGACCATAGTCAAGAGATCTGAATAGCCCTGTTATCAGAGAGAGAGAGAAAGAGAGAGAGAGAGAATTATAAAATCAATTATGGTAGACATAATTAGGTCAAAGTGTAATATCTTATTTCATCTCCCATTTGACCCATTTTAAAGCTGGTTCAGGTTTTTAAAAGTTAAGGGCGGGGCTGAGCCCCGGGGGCGTAAGTGGTTGAGTGCGGGACTGCAGCCCGCAGGCTTGGCAGTTCAAACCCAGCGACGAGGGCTCTCAGGAGTGGCACTGGGTGGGCTCCCATGACCACCAGAGGCAGTGAGGCCCACACACACAAAAAAAAAGTTAAGGGCAAACGCAAACCTCTGATGAATCTCCCCTCTGACCATGGGTCAGGGATGTGAATAGTCTTGCTGTCAGGCAGAATGCACCAGACAGTGGATTGTTATAAATATAGTTAGGTTGAAATTTATCACCTTATTATTTGATTTCCCTTATGACCCATTTAAATGTGTTCTAGCATTTTATATTTGTTTCCTTTATAATTGAAGTTGTTATCTGTTTTACTTTGCTATTGTTGTTAATTTTTAAAAAATATTTTATGCATATGAAATCCCAGCTAGGTAAATCGATAGAAGCAGTAATTTTGGACTAATGGTTCCTTGGAAGGATGGTAGAGGAGATTGGAGGGAAATGGGGAGCCAATGATAACAAGTACAAAAATGTTGTAAAACTGAGTGTGGTGATGACTGTACAACACTTCTCGATGCAATTGAACTATTGAATTATATATGTGAATCATATGCCAATAAAATGGTCTAAAATGCTAAAAGAAAGCAAGTCCATGAAAAGATAAAGTACAGGGCTGAGCCCCGGTGGCGTAGTGGTTGTGTGCAGGACTGTGACCCACTGGGTTGGCAGTTCAAATCCAGCAGCAGCTCTCCAGGAGCAATGCTGAACCACCTATTCCCACCAGAGGGCAGCGATCCCCCCCACCCCAAAAAAAGAAAAGAAAAGTTAAAGTACAACACTTATGTACATCAAATGATTTCATCAAAAGAGTACAAAGAGAACCCACAGATTGGGGAAAATATTTGGCAATAATATATCACACAAAGGGCTAATATTCAAAATCTACAGCACACTCCAGCATCTTAAGAAAAATACAAACAATCCAATTTAAAAGTAGGCATCAGACATGAAGAGACAATTCACTAAAGATAACACCCAGGCAAGTATAGAAAGAAATTTCAAAATCCTTAGCTAGGAGAGAAATAAAAATTAATACAATGATAAGATGCTACTTCACTTCTATACTGACATTGTCTTCGATGCCAGTTCCAGCTCATAGCAACCCTATGTCCATCCTGCGTCCTGTGTCATCTTCAGTTATTCCTCGGTTCAAGCATATCGCTGCAGCCACCATGTCGATCCGTCCTATCGAAGGCTTTCCTCTTTCTTGGATGCCCCTCTAATGTACCAAGCATGATGTTCTCTTCCAGGGTCTACTGGTGTTTCCTGATGCCATGTCCAAAGTACATAAGACCAAGTCTCACATCCTTGCTTCTAAGGCGTATTCTAGATATATTTTTTCCAAGACAGCTCTGTTTGTTCTTTTGTTAGTCTATGGTACTTTCGATATCCCTCACCAGCAACAGAAATCAAATGCACTGGCTCTTTTTTGGCCTTCCCAAGTCACTGGCCAACTTTCACAAGCGTACGAGGTGACTGAAAATACCATGGCTTAGGTGAGGTGCACCTTAGCCCTCAAAGGAACATCCTTGCTTTTCAAAACTTTAAAGAAATCTGGGGCAGCAAATTTACACAATGCAATGCATTGTTTGTCCTCTTGACCTACACTCATAGCAAAAAACAAACAGAAAACAAATGCTGGGGAGGCTGTGGAGAGATTGGAACACTCATATATTTGCTGGGGGGGGTATCCCAGAATTGTAGAGCCACTATGGAAAATGATATGGTGCTTCCTTAACAAAACGGGACCCCACATCATGTACAAAAACAAATTCAAGTTGGATTAAAGACTTAATATAAATCCTAGGACTAGAGGGATAACAAAGGAAAAAAATAGAGACAAACATAAGGGATCTAATACAAGGCATAAACACACAAACATAATGAAAATACCATGACCATCCATATTACAGAAGACAGAAGATTGGAGCTTTGAACAAATAAGAACAGATAAGGTAATAGACCCCAACAATTTATCTATGTGGTATATACCCCAAAGAAATAAAGAACAGATAGATGTCTGTTGAAGCCCTTTCTATAATGATGAACCACCCTATGGACCTGGTCAGGAGATATACACTACACTTTTAAGAATAATTATTTAGGCTGGAAGGCATTCCTGACCTTTAGTGAAGGGACAGAATTGGATGACATTCAACCATTTCAGGAGGTCGCATCTGAGCAAGAATAAATGGCATCGAAGGAAGAAGTCCAAGCAGCACTGAAAGCATTAGTGAAACAAGACTCCAGACATTGATGGAATACCAAGTGAGATGTTCCAACAAGGGGCCAATTAACATTGAACATCGGTTGTCTATGACATGCTCAATTTAGCCGAGTCTTTATTTTTCTACCTTACTTTAGAAATGCTAGTTTTAGTAACAGTGGGGGGAAATGTATGCTTTCCAGGATACCTCTATCTCCTGTTTAGTGAAGATGAGCCACTCCATAGGGAGGGACTGGTCAGAATGTACATACTACACTTTCAAGAATACAACGCATTACTGATCTTTAGTGAAGGGCATCACTGGTCCCAACATGACCCTGTCTTAGTGACTCCGTTGATACAGAAGTCCCACCCCTGACTTCTCCTGCCTCCCCTAACCTGCTGCAGGCAGCAGGTCTGGACTCCAGGAGTCATTGAGTAGTAAGGTGTCCATAAATCACATTAAAACCAAACCAAACCAAACCCATAGCCAAGTGAGTTCATTCTGACTCGGAGTGTGGGTTTCTGAGACAATAAATCTTTATTGGAGTAAAAAGTCTCTTTTGAAGAGCAGCTAATGGTTTTAAACTGATGATCTTGTAGTCAGCAGTCCAATGCCTACATACATCACCAGGGCTCCCAAATACCCACAGCACCTGCCAACTACTAGAAGAGGGCAATTAAGAATCCCAGACCTGAACAATGGTGTAGAGATTACTCCTTAAACTGCAATCTGCAAGATTTGCAGTTCAAAGGCACCACCCGTTCCTCAAGAGAAAGGCTGGGCTTTCGGACTCAGTAAAGAGTTACTGCCTCTAACAGACTGGCTCAGAAAACATAACCCATCAATTTGCTGCCTACAGGAGTCACATCTCAAGCTTGCAGACAAAAAAATGGTCAAGAATTTAAAGACTGTTGAAAAATATACCAAGCAAATGGCAATGCAAAAAAGCAGGAGTAGCAATTTTAATCTTTGGCAAAATTGATCTCCAGGTACAAGCCATAACAAGAGACAAGGAGGAGCACTATATAATGCTCATGGGAACAGAATACCAAGAATAAGTGAGCAAAATAGACATATACGCGCCCAATGAGAAATGCAAGAAATTTACAAATCAAACACTCCAAAAGATGGAAAAAGGAATCACAGGCTCAACAATTATAGCAAGTGACGTTAATACACTACTCTCTGAAAAGGACAGATCAGAGGGAAAGAAACTTAACAAGGAGGTCACAGATCTAAACAGCATACCTGGACGATTTGACTTGATATTTTTGGAGTGTTCCACCCAAATGCAAAAAAAAAAAAATCATTCCTTTCAAGCCGACATGGCACATACTCAAAGACAGACCACAGCTGGGACACAAGTCAAAACTGAGTAAATTCAAGCACATAGAGATTATACAGACATGTCTCTCCAACCACTATGCCATAAGGCTGAAAATCAACAAAAGGCCAACGAGGAAAGTAAGCGCAAACAATTAGAGGATGAATAACTCTCTAGTGTAAAATAAGTGGATATTGGCCCAGATCAGAGATGAAATCAGGAAGTTTCTAGAAACCAATGAGAATGAAAATATGACATACCAAAATCTTTGGGTCACAGCAAAGGTATTTACCAGAGGAAGACTGATAGCAATACATGCACACAAGAGAGACTTAGGGTTGATAGGCTGGCACAAAACTTACACTAAGTAGAGCAGAGTCAACAGAACAATCCTACTCATAGCAAATGGAAAGAAATAATAAAAATCAGAGTCGAGATACAGGAGAGGGAAAATAAGGAAACTGTGAAAAAAACTAATGTCGCTAAAAGTTGGTTATATGAAAGAATTAACAGACTTGATAGACCACTGGCAAACCTAACCGAAGAAAATAAGAAACAAATTTCAAAAGCAAGGAAACAGGAGACATTACAATGGACCCTACTGAAATCAAAAGGATAATTACAAAGTATTATGAAGGGCTGCACTCTACCGAATTTAACAACATGGAAGACATGGACAAATTCTTGGAAAAACAATTCCTCCCTAGACTATCCCCGATGGATGTCAAGAACCTCAACACACTCATAGCAATAGAAGAAATAGACACGGTTATCAAGGGATTACCAACAAAAAAATCCACTGGACCAGATGGCTTCACAGCAGAATTCTACCAAGCATTCAGACAAGAACTGACACCAATCCTACACCAATCTTCCAGAACATAGAAAAAGACAGCAAACTCCTGAACTCCTTCTATGAAGCCAGTGTAACCCTGATATTGAAACTGGGCAAGGATTCCACAAAAATCGATAACTACAGACCAATATCCCTAATGAACATCGATGCAAAAATCCTTAACAAAATACTCGCCAATAGAATATAAAAGTACATAAAACAAATAATTCTCCATGACCAAGTGGGATTCATACCAGGGATTCAGGGATGGTTCAACATACAAAAGATCATTAGTGGGGCTGAGCCCCGGTGGCGTAGTGGTTGTGCGCGGGACTGTGGCCCACTGGGACGGAGATTCAATTCCAGCAGTGGGGCTGGGCCTCCTACTCCCACCACCGGAGAGCAGTGATGCCCAAACAAACAAACAAACAAACAAACAAAAAGATCATTAGTGGCTGAGCCCCGGTGGCGTAGTGGTTGTGCGCGGGACTGCAGCCCACTGGGATAGAGGTTCAAAGGCTGGATGGAGAAGCAAAGGCTGAGCCTCCTACTCCCACCACCAGAGGGCAGTGATGCCTAATAATAATAATAATAATAAAATAAAAATAAATAAATAAATAAAATAAAAAATTTAAAAAGATCATTAGCATTATTCGCCACATTGAATGAAACATTGTAAGAACCACATGTGAGTTAGTCCGGGTAGACTAGAGGAACAAATTCAAGGACACGCATATGGATATAAGGAATGGGTTTATATTCAAGAGGAATAGGACATTGAGAAAACATCCCAGTCCAGTCCAGCTTAAAGTCACAAGTCCGATATTAACCCATATGCCTGAAATCAGTCCATAAAGTCTCCTTCTGACTCATGAAGTCACAGGTCAGTGGGTACAGAGTCCTAGCACCGACAGGGGTCTCCCCATGGCTCCTCACTTCGAGGACTCAGGGTCCATCAACAGCATCCCGTGGTGGCAGAAGCAACTCATCGCTGGCAGAGGCCTCCACGTGGCTGCCCCAGCTTCAGAGGTCCGGCTCCATCAGGGCAAAGCCGTGTGGTCTCTCCACCAGCTACTCTAGCCTCCCAGACACCGCCATTCTGTGTTGCCTGTGATTAATCATCTCTGAGACTAACTCCCAACAACTGGGGACGATAGCTTCTCATCTTCACGAGAGAAATATGGCGAGATTTCCCAGGAGTCTCAGGTGAAAGCCGTGCCCACATAGAGGCCTCATCGGCTACTCAATGTCTATCTCCAGATTAACAGGCTAGACTCTACCCCTACATTTCAATCATAAAATTAACATAAACACATGACTGCCACATGATAATATCGACAGATGTAGAAAAAGCTTTCAGCAACACCCAATATCCATTCTTGTTAAAGACACTCTAGAAGATAGGAATGGAAGGAAAATTCCTCAATATTATTTATATAAGCAACATAATAACAGCTAACATGGTAATCAATGGAGAAAAGACTAAAACAATTCCACTGAAAAGGGGGACCAGACAAGAATGTCTTTTGTCCCCACTCCTACTTAACATGTTACTGGAGGTCCTAGCTAACAACTTAAGGCAAAGAAA
Organism: Nesogale talazaci; assembly: GCA_004026705.1. Lineage (NCBI taxonomy): Eukaryota > Metazoa > Chordata > Mammalia > Afrosoricida > Tenrecidae > Nesogale > Nesogale talazaci. The sequence goes on along the minus strand of PVJH01009178.1, from coordinate 3,895 downwards.
ATACATCAGTGGTATTCATCTGGGGAAACAAGAGGCAAAACTATCATTATTTGCAGACAATATTTTTTGGGGGGGTGGGGGGCATCACTGCCTCTGGTGGTCGTGGGCGCTACCCAGTGCTGCTCCTGAGAGCCGCCACTAGATTTGAACTGCCAAGCCCGCGGGCCGCAGTCCCACACTCAACCACTTACACCACTGGGGCTCAGCCCGACAATATCATTTTATATATTGAAAATCCCCAAAATTCCACAAGTGGATCATTGGAAGCAATAGAGGAATACAGCAGCATGGCAGTATACAAGATCAATAAACAGAAGCTTATGGGACACATTAAACAAGATCACAGAAGAGGCAATTAAAAAGGTAGTAAAGCGCAAATTAAAATATGTCAAGTGACCAGACATCTCGCTTTTGGCAGGTCCCGATTTTAAGCAATTTTCCCCGCATCCCTCGGCATTTTAAAAAAGTCCCGATTTTTGCAAAGAATGCATGGCAAGTTAAGGAAAGGCAGGAGAGCAGTTATGGAATATACCCCTCCACTCCCCCACCCCAGTCAATGGTGTCCTGATTTACCAATGTCAAAATCTGGTCATTTTACAAAAAAAAAAAAAAAAAAAAAAGATTAGCACAAGGAAAACTATAGAAGACTATTACAAGAATCCAAGAGTGACATCAACAAATGGAAGACTGGATTGGAAAACTTATAGTAAAGATATCAGTTCTGCCCCAGGCACTATGTAAGTTTAATGCTACCCTGATACGAATACCATCATCCTTTTCAAATATTGGAAAAACGGATTACCAACTTCAAACGGAGAGGGACTCAGCCCAGAATCATCAGAGAACTCCTCAAAAAGACAAAGTGGGAGGGCTTGCTCTACCTGACTTTAGCACGTATTATATGGCCACAGTGATCAAAACAGTGTGGCACTGGTATAAAGAGAAATATACAGACCAATGGAAAAGAACTGAAAACCCAGAAATAAAAACATCATCATACAGAAAACTGGTTTTTTGATAAGGAACAAAAAAATATCAAATGGGAAGCAGATCCCCTCGTCAATAAGGGGTACTGAAAAAAAAATGGTTATCTACCAGCAGAAAAATGAAGCAAGCCCCTTACCCTGAACAAAGATAAACTTAAGATGGATCACAGACCTTGAGGTAAAAACCCAAACTATGAGGGGCATTTATGAGGGAACTGGGACAAACCTGAGAACTTTGGCAACGGGGATATATAGGCTATCAGAAATAGGGAAGGATACAAATACAGATGAGTCAGAAATTGACAAGTGGGATATACTGAAGATAAATCACCTGAGTACATCGAAAGAATTCACCAAGAGAGTAATAAGAAAGCCCACAGATTGGGAAAACATCTTTAGCAAAGACACATCAGACAAAGGCCTAATTACTAAAATCTGTAATACTTTGTAAGCTCACAATAAGAAAAACACAAATTGCCTACTGAGGAAGTGGACAAAAGACCTGAACAGAAGTTTTACAGGGACAGAAATCCAAATGGCCAATAAACATATGAGAAAATGTTCCCGATCATTAGCCATAAGAGAAATGCAAATTAAAACAAATATACCACCTAACATCCTCAAAGATAGCCAAATACAAAAAATCAGAAAGTAACAAGTGTTGGAGGGACTGTGGGAAGATAGGAACTCTCATCCACTGCTGATGGACCTGTAGGTATGTACAGCCATTACAGAAATCGATTTGGCGAAATTTAAAACAGATGGAGATTGAGTTACCGTATGACCCAACAATCCCCTTACTGGGCTAATATACCCAGAAGAGGCAAGAAACAAACCACGGCCAGACATCTGTGCTCCAATGTTCATTGAGGCACTGTTCACAATTGCAAAGAGTCGGAAACAACCCAAATTTCCATCAGTAGACAAATGGATCAAAAAACTGTTGCACATATATACAATGGAGTACTGCGCACCCCCATAAAGCAGGGATGGATGCATGAAACACAATACCACATGGAAAGGACTGGTGGAAATCATGCTCAGTGAAGTAAGTCAAGCACAAAAGGACAAGTAAAAGTCCATTGAGGTAAGTTAAAAAAAAAAAAACACAGGACACAGGGGAAAGCTACTATATACATACAACCCTGGGGTGAGGTCCAGCAACTATGGCAGAGGTCAAACCAATCCAGGGATACACATGACAGCCAACTTGGTAAGAGGAGGAAAACAAGAGTAAAACAAAACAAAGACATGGGTAGGGGGAGAACAGGGCACTAACCCACCCAAGGGGAGAGTATTGTTTATATCTCCACAGCAGAGGGAGAGACCAGGCTTCAACCCAATGCACCAAGACGTGACTAAAACATACCGGCATGGACCAGGAATCCAATTGAGGTCTGTGGGGCTGGCCCCCAATCCAACTATATTGACACACACACCCCTCAGAAGAATGCACGTTAGAGGACAGCACTGGGGCTACAGCTTGGGGAGAGGGGCTCATCGGATTAGAGCACACTGGAGAAACAAAAAGGGATGGAGAGGGAGGAGAGGACATCCTGGCCCACCAAGCTTCAAGGATGATGATCTTGCTTGGAGCAGACACGGCATGGGGAGAACTGTTGGGATGGCCTCACCATGGAACGCGGTGTCCCTCACTGCACCATGGTACTGCGTGGAACGGCACTGGAGACCCAGTGCGGGACTCGTGCACCGTCTGGTCCCATCCCTCTGAGCAAGGCACTGAGGGCCTGCAGCAGAGCAGCAAGGGAGCCGACTGGTGAAACCCCCGGGGAATACCAAAAAAAGACTTTGGAGACAGAGCGTAGCACCCCATCAGATTCATTGGAAAACACCCATAAAGGCCACCAACAAGCAAACCTTTATTTATAGGCTTTTCCATTTTTGACAATGGCTTTCTTTTTGTTATTGTTACTTTGTTTTGGGTTGTTATTGTTTTGTTGGTTTTGACTTCCTTTGTCCTATTTGGTTTTTGCCAGGTTTTTGCAGTTATTAATGGATTTGCATGTCTGTCCATGACCAGATAGGTGGGATAAATAATTTGGAGATGAAATGGATGGGACCAATGGTTCTGGGTGGATATGGGAGAAGGGAAGGTGGGAAAAAGGAAGGGAGCCTGGTAAACTCCCAGAGACAAGGGAACTAGTGAACTATAATCAATGGAAGGAAGGTCATAGGATACCTTGTGGGGCTTAATCAAGAGCAATGTAGCAGCAAGAAATTACTAACTCCAAATGAAGGTTGAACATGATGGTGAAACAAAAAGAAAGTAAAAGGAAAGATCCAGGAGGCAAAGGATATTTATAGAGGCCTAAACACAGACATGTTCATATGTAAATACATATATAACAAGAGGGGAATATAACTATGTACTCTTATCTATGTTAAGAATTAAGGTGGCAGATGGACATTGGGCCTTGACACAAGTACTCCCTTAACACAAGAACACTTTAGTCTAACAATCCGGCATTCTGTGATGCTCACCTTCCTGACAATGCTCACTGAAGACAAAATGGGTGCATAAGCAAATATGGTCAAGAAAATTGATGGTGTCTGGCTATCAAGAGATAAAGCGGCTGGGGTCTTAAAGCCTTGAAGATAAAGTCAAGTAGTTCAGAAGCAACAAAGCCCACATGGAAGAAGCACACAGGCCTGTGTGATCATGAGGTGCTAATGGGATCAGGTTTCAGACATCTAAGACTCAGAACAAAACCATACCCAAGGTAAGTGGGCAGGGGTGGGAAGTAGGGGAAGGAAATGGGAGTGGAGACCCAATGTCCATCTGTAGACAATTGGACATCCCTTCACAGAGGGGTCACAGGGAAGAGATGAGCCCGTCAGGGTATAGTATAGCACCGATGAAACACATAATTTCCTCTAATTCTTTGGTG
>PVJH01009177.1:47146-80814 GCA_004026705.1 Nesogale talazaci | reverse complement strand
CACTTATGTGCTGATGATCAGAAAGATAGGGAGATTGAGCAACTAGATTACTCTGAGCCAGACCAGTAAAAAGTTCCACCCATCCCAAGTGAAGAAATTAATCTACTACCAGTAAAACAAACTACCCTTGAGGAGACCAGCCCGACTGTGCGTGCCGACATTGGACTACATCGAGAGCTCTGCCTGGGGCAGATGCCTTACAAGATGTTCCTGAAAGCCTCACGATAGCACATTCTCAGCACCCGCTATTGTTTGTAGACCTATGTTGAGAATTAAATTTCAGAGAGTTCCCCCAAGGTATCGATGGTGACCAAAGAAGAAATTCTCTAGTAAAACATTGCTGGAGTTTTTTAATCTGTATAGACACCTGGAAACTATGTATAGGAACAGTTACTAAGGGTGCAGGACACTGGTGCAAGGAAAATAAAGTTAAATTACAATAAGATTATTGAACTAGGAGCAGGAAACATGGATTCTGTATTCAGCGGTTCAGCTTGAGAGGTTAAGAGAGGATCTAATAGTTTATTTGATTGCTTCACTAAGATCTGGACTGCAAGATAGCCTACATTTATGACAAGTGTCTGACCTAACTTGATACACTGTATAAAGTATACAAAGGCTTAGGGAAATTTGGGTGCTAGAATGACCTTGTTAGAACATACCTATTGACCCACAAATAGAGTGCCCCAAAGACATTCCTTTAACAAAAAAACCTAAGGGACAAATTTATGAAGAGAGCCCAGAATCCCAGAAGACTCTTGTGATTTCTATATTATGTATACCAGGTTTGAGAATTTGACATTAAGAACTGCCCCAGAGGCTGAGCCCTGGTGGTGTGGTTGTGTGAGGGACTGCAGCCCACAGGGTTGACATTTCAAATCCGGAAGGGCTCTCCAGGAGCAAGGCTGGGCTTCCTACTCCCACCAGGGCAGTGATGCCACACACACACACACACACACACACACAAATAACTGCCCTAGAGACCTAAATAAAGGCATGTACATTTGTAAATATATTTGTATATGAGGGTGGAGAAATAGAGCTATGTGCATATATTTGTAGATTTAGTATTAAGGTAGCAGATGAACATTGGGCATCCACTCAAGTACTGCCTCAATGCAAGAACACTTTGCTCTACTAAACTGGCATTCCTTGACGCTCACCTTCCTGACACGATCGCTGAAGACAAGAGGGTGCGTAAGAAAATGTTGTGAAGAAAGCCTGGTTGTCAAAAAATATAGCATTTAGGGTCTTAAAGACTTGAAGGTAAACAAGTGCCCATTGAGCTGAAAAGAAGCAATGGAAGAAGCACACCAACCTGTGTGATCACGAGTTATTGAAGGGATCAGGTATCAGGCATCAAAGAACAAAAATCATATCATTGTGAGTTAGGGGGAATGCAGAGTGGGGACCCAAGGCCCATCGGGAAGCAACTGGGCCTCCCCTTACAGAAGGGTCATAGGAGGAGATGAGTCAGTCAGGATGCAGTGTAGTAACAATGAAATATACAACTTTCTTCTAGTTCCTAAATACTTATACCCTCTCACCACAAACAACTATCATGTTCCCAATTCTATCTTAAAATTGCAGCTAATTCAGAGAATGTACTCTCTTACAGATAGAAACTGGAAACACAAGAAGTCCAGTACAGATGATCCCTTCAGGACCAGTGCTGAGAGTGGCAATCCTTAGAGCGTGGAGGGAAGGTGGAGTAGAAAAGCAGAACCTATTACAAGTATCTACCTATAACCTCCTCTCTGGGAGATGGACAACAGAAAATGGGCTATGGGAGACATCAGACAGTGTAAGAAATGACAAAATAATAATAATTTATAAATTATCAAGGGTTCATGAGGGAGGGGGAGGGGGGAGGGGGAGATGTGGAGCTGATATCAAGGGCTTAAGTAGAAGGTAAATGTCTTCAGAATGATGATGGCTGCAAATTTATAAATGTGCTTGGCTCAATGGGTGGTTATATTGTGATAAGAGTTGCACTAGCCCCCAATAAAGTGATTTTTAAAAATTTAAAAAGAACTGCCCTAAATGAGTGGGTGAGGTTACTATAATGGACAGTGGGGTGTGAGTGATAATTAGAATAACCTGGCTCATGTGGATTCCCGAAGAGTGTACTTAGAAGTGCAATAGATGGAAACCTACTAACTATTTGTAAAAGTAGAAGAATTCTAGATCAAGTGAACAGCAATCTACCACGAGTCTCTATAAGAGAAAGGCACGACTCTTTAATCAGTTCCCAGACTTGAGCCAGTTTACAGGCCCACCAATAAAAGGGAAACCATGTCCCTTTGAGGAAGGACCATGCTGCATCATTAGAGGTTTATCTTGTTAGTCTTCTAGCCTTCATGTGGGATCTGTAGCCTTTTACAAGAATGGCTTCTCACTGGGGGAAAGGAAATACTCAGACTTTGGAGGAGTACTGCACAATGGCTCAGAATTGACACAAATTCCAAAAGACACAAAATATTTTGAAGATCTACCCGTCAGAGTGGGGACACATAGGGATCAATATATCCAAAGTGTTTTTAGCTCAGGTTTATCTCATCAAGGATCCACTGGGTCCCTGAGTCCATTCTGTTCACATTTCTCCAGTTCCAGAATGCAGAACTGGAATAAATGTCCTCAGCAACTAGCAAAATCTCCATTTTGGATCTCTAAAATGTGGAATAAGAGTTATAATGGAAGGAAAAGCCAAGTGGAAGCCATTTGAATTGCCTCTGCCCAGGAAAATAGTAAATCCAAAGTGGATTGCAGAGTTTAGTGCCACTATCTAGAACTTAAAGGATATAGGGGGTGGTAATTCCCACCATATCCCCATTTAATTCATATCTTGGGCCTGTGCAAAAGGCAAATGGGTCTTTGAAAATAGGGGATTTTCTTAAACATAATGTGGTTGTAACTCCAATTGCAGCTGCTATTACAAATGTGGTTTTGATGCTTGAGCACATTATTTCTTCTCCTGGTACCTAGCAATGGGGGTATTGATCTGGTCAATGCTCATTTCTCAATTCTATTTTTGAAAGTCTAGCAGAAGCAGTTTGCCCTCAACTGGAAGGGACAACAGTAGACTTTCACAGCTCTCCCTCAGAGAGAATATTAATTATTCAGTACTACAGCATAATTTTCACTATGTGACTCTCAGTTTGTCATATTGTGTTGACCTCTGTGTTACTGTGATCTTAGAATTTCAATATCAGCAAAGTGAAAAGATTTCCGCCAAGCTTTCAAAGAACATTAGAAGAACTCTACTATCCACTTAGGAGGTATTAGCCACAGGAAACCTTATGAATAGAAGTGGACCATTAGCAGATACTGAAAACTTCATGAGAAGCAGCAGAATATTGTCAGATATAACACCACAAGATGAGCCATTTAGGTTGGAAAGCCCTCTCAAAATGCCTGGGAAAGAGTTGCCTTCTCAGAATAGAGTCAACCATAATGACACGGTTAGAGTAAAGCCTTCAGAACCAAAGCCTTCAAAACCTCATTTGTTGATGGAAATGAGAAGAAACTGCTTTAGACATTTTTAAATAATTTGAAAATGATGTCTATGAAATAGAATTTAGAAAAGCTAAAAATCATCAAAAATTAAATGGGATGCATAAAGATCAATATCCTAGGCCTTAGGCTGCTGAACTAAACTGGTAATGGACATTTTGAATCAGGCAGACATATGGTTTACTCTGCCAAGAATGAAAAATTCAAGAAGAATGGTGTCACATTCATCATCAAAAAGAACATTTAGAAATCTACCATGAAATATAATGCTGTTTGTCATAGCTTACTATTTAGTTGTAGGCCTAGAGATTCAGTTTAAAGAACTAGAAATCCCTAAAGCTAGTAATGAAGAAATTGAAGAATTTTACAATGTCTTCTGCTTAAATTGTTCATATATACAATCAAGATTCTTGGATAATTATTGCCTATTATAATGCAAAAGATGAAAACAAAGAGGAAGTAGCTGTTGTAAAATATGACCTTGCTGATAGAAATGCAACTGGAGCTTCATAATAGAATTTTTCAAGACCAACTACTTGCTCAAAGCACATACTTCTTTCCAACAGCAGAAACAGTAACTATATATGTAGGCTTCTCCAGAAGAAACACACAAAATTCAAATTGACCATATCTGTGGGAAGAGACCATGGAGAAACTCAAAAATGGCTGCTAAAACAAGACCGGGAACTGACTATGAAACAGATCATCAATTGCTCAGATATAAATTCAGATTGAAGCTAAAGAAAAGGAAAACAATCCATGAGCTCACCTGGATTTCATGAACATCTCAAGAATAGATTTGACAAAGTCAACACTGATGACAGAAAGCCTAATGCCCTGTGTAATGACATCAGGAACATCATTCATGAAGAAAGCAAACCGTTACCTAAAAGACAGAAAAGATTAATGTAGATGTCAGAAGAGACCCTGATTTTGTTCTTAATTGCAGTGCACTAAGGCAAATGAAAGAAGTAAAAGGGTCGAACTTAGTCATTTCAAAAGACAGCACAGAGATACAAAGTAAAGTATTATAATGAAATATGCAAACACTTAGAGTTTTTAAAAAAAGAGCAGTCAGCTGAAATAACTCAAGAAAAAAATTAAACTCCCCATTGCAAAATTGAAATATTCTATGAGCAAACTATTGACTGGTGTAGGAAGCATCAAAAGCAAATGGGAAGAAGACAAAGAACCACTGTAACAAAAAGAAATAGTCAACATCCTGCCTGAGGTCAACATACCTCAGGAGGTAGCATAGAAGAACGAATCAATGGTACTGAAGGAGAAAGTCCAAACTACACTGAATGCATTAGCCAAAAACAAATCGCCAGGAATTGATGGAATACCAATTGAAATGTTTCAACAACTGATAAAGCAAAGGATGCACTCATTTTTCTATGCCAAGACGTCTGTCTGGAAGATAGTTACCTGGCTAGTTGACTGGAAGAAACCCATAAATTCTCATTCCAAATAAAGGTCACTCAACAGAATGTGCAAATTATAGAAGAAAATAACTGTGACTACAATTTTGCCAAAGATTATTCAACATTTGGCTGCAGCAATTCATCAATAGGCAGCTGCCGAAAGTCAAGGCAGATTCAAAAGAGGAGGTAAAACCAAAGGTATCGTTGCTGACATCAGATGGATTTTGGCTGAAATCAGAGACTACCTCAAGATATTTTATCGACCATACAAAGGTATTTGAATTTGTGGACCATAATAAATAATGCATAGCCTTGAGATGCGTGAGAATTCCAGGAAATTTCATTGTGCTCTAAAGGAATATGTACATGGACCAAACGCAGTCATTCAAACCAAACAAAGAATTACTGCACAATTTTAAATCAAGAAGGATGTACATCAGATGGGTTGCATCCTCACACCATACTTATCCAAACTGTATGCTGAGTAAATAAAGAGAGAAACTGAATTATAGAAGAAGAATGTGGTAGGATTTGGAGGAAGTCAACCTTCAGATATAAAAATGAAGCAGCTCAATTTTCAACCAAGCACTGTAGTATCATCTCCAAAAATACATACTGGACCCCTAACCCCTGTACCTATGAATGTGACCTTGATTGAAAATAGAGGTTTTGTTGTTATTGTTGTTGTTAAATGAGATCATACCAGACTAGACTGAACCTTAATTTAACTTTTGTTAATGGTGTTTTTTTAAAAGCGTAGAGCCGACACAAAAAAATAGATTCAAATACAGGGAGAAGCTACATGTGATGAAATATCTATAAACATCAAAAGGACATTAATAATGGCCATCAACTACTAGAAATTGGGAGAAATACTCAAACTATTCTTTCTCAGTACTTTCAAGAGGAAAAACCATGGCTAATACCTTGATTTCGGACTTTTAACTTCAAAAAAATGCCAAAAGTAAATTTTTGTTCTTTAAGGTCATATATGTACTTTTTGGTATTGAAAGCCATTTTTGACCTTTTCTATCTCTGTCTAAACTGTGTCTAAAGCTATCTGCCAAATATGATCATTCATTAATTTCTGGTGGTCATAGAAAAGCTAACCCAGTAAGAATGGGTAGTCACTGCCTACCAATCTAACCTTATCTTAAACAATGCCTCAACATACTCCAACCCATGATTGCTGATTTCAGCCATACCAATATCCAGGCCAGGTGATGAGAACAAGATGTGGTTCAGTATATGAAAGTGTAGGGGTGATATTAACCTGTCAATCAGTTTCTTGATGGTTCCTTCATGAGAGTGAACTTCATATAAGGAAGACCCAGGGACCCTTCCTCTCTCTACTACTGACCCTGAGAGCTGCCAGAGCACTACCATGTTTCCACTAACTTTAGATCCACGTGACTTTGTCTGGCAGTTTCTGCATCATTCTATGTGATAGTGTGAATCTAAAGAGGATTTATGGACTCGTGGGATTTAGTATCTGGATTTAGATGGCACTAGGATGCTTTTTTGATATATAATTACTTCTTGATGTAAACCACTTTCATATGAGTGTCACTAGATTTGCTTCTCTATTCAACCCAGTCTAACACATTTTGTAAGTACTCACCTACAAAATATATGCCCCCTCCATTTTTTGTTGTTGTTGAGTCAACAAAAAGAGGATTTTTAAACAGTAAATTTCTGTTAGTAACAAAAACATTGATGACTTCTATCCATTCAGCATTAAAGCTTAGCAGATCCTAATTTGAACTGAAGTTAAAATTTTCCATTGAAATTGGGAACCAATGGACTTTGTCTGTATATTTCCGGTCGACCCTAGTCTTGAGATGTTAGAATATAAAGTCAGCTCATTATTTAATTGTGTTTTACATAGCAAGGGCACTTTATACTTCTGTCCAACCTACTACCACTTAGTCAATTCCAACACATTGCAACAACCTATATAGAATTTTCTAGGCTATAAATCTTTATGAGTGCAGATAAACTCAATTTTCTTCTGCAGAGTAGCTGGTGTGTTTAAACAATGGCACCAGGGCTCCTTTGGAAGTAACATATAAAAGCAGACCTTCCAGCAGTTTAAACATGACTGTGATAGTTAGGTTTTATTGTGCCAACTAGACTTCTATAGGAACATGTGAACAGCATTTAATCAGGTCACAGCTTGAATGGAGGGCAACTGAGATAAAACTTTTCCAAGGACGGCATCCCATCTCTGTCTCCCTGGTGATCAGACCAGCATGCTGCTGCTTGAGCTAGTTCTTTGCCTGAAGGGTGTGCTAGGCTACCTTTGGATTTAGGCAACCCATGGATCCTGTGGTCTCGTGCATCACTCAAGGTTAAGACCCCATTGGGGCCTGCTTCGACATGCTCCCACACTACTGACTGCTACTGTCTATATTCTGCTGTCTGCTGCCTGCAGTTAACTCTGCCTCTCTTGCCTGAGAGCAGACTCTACTGTCTGCTTCCTGGACTTTGAACCGGCAGCCCTCATGAGTTGAAGGACCCTCAGTATATTAACTGCTCCACAAATGTGAGTTGAACTGAGCCCTCTGTACTACTATGTGGACCAATTAGCCATTATATTTCTTTTGGCTGCATAAAACTACTTATTTTCTCTAAAAGCAAAGGTTTCCTGACCTAGCACAATGGCTAAGTGTTAATTTGGTCAGTATGAACACCCCAAACTAACTTAGAAATGGCAGCTGTGCTAAAGCCTGATTTTAGAACTACATGTTGACTCAAAAGTAACCTCTGCATCAGGAATGTAATGTGTCCACCCTGAGGAAATTACCTGACACACAGTTTCAGAGAACAATGTAACTTTGTTTGCTAGAGGACTTTACATAAGGAGCCTTGGCATAATGGGTTACATGTTGAGTTGCTAACTGCAAAGCCAGCAGTGTAAAACCACTAGCCACTCCTCAAGAGAAAGGTGTTTTCTTCTCCCCTACAGTGGCAGAAACACAGGACAATTCGACACTGTCATAGAGGATCACTATAAATTGAGATCCACTTAATAGTCATGAGTTTGGAGAAGGGTTTTACTTGCTGCTTAGGAATCCAGGCCTAAAACAATTCTCATAACAAACTTTTCTTTAAAATCAACTTTATAATTATATATATGTATATATATACATATATAGATATAGATATACTCCCCTCTACCATCATAGAAAGAGGGTCTCATGATTGCTGGTGGCCAAGGCAAACATACTGATGATGACTCTGTACCTCTAGAGAAAAATAAATTCTAGTCCTCTATTAATAAAGTGTGCCCTCACTTGATTCTGTAACCATTGCCTGAAAGTTAACCAATCACAGAATTTTTCTTGAAGTTCCTTGTTGTTTTATCATTTTATTGACGTACAAGTCAATGGTTTTAGGAAATTTCAAAGAGTTGTATATTTAGCACTACAGTCAATGTAAGCACATTTTTGTAATCCTTGGGTCCATTATTAGCTCCTCCTTTTCCTCTGACTTCCCTTGCCAGAAACTATCAATCTAGTTACTATCATTATAGATTTACCTATCCTGAATTTTATTAAGAAGTTCATACAGGAAAAAAAATCCAACAATAAGCTAAAACACAAAAGGCTCAGTCCAAAAGAAAGCATTAGGAAGCAGAACAAATTTTAAAATTTGTAGAACAAATTAAAAATTTTTTTAATTGTTCATTAGGAAGACAAATTGTAAGTTGTATTTTAACCTCTCAGTAGCAGTCCACTTTTCAATGTACTCTTTCTCAGGGCAAGGGTATTAGCCTCCTTGGGCCATAGACCCCCTTTTATTTTCTTGTAAAAATGTCCGAGCTGCCTTTTTCTTGAATCATTGAGCTCAGGATCATTTAGACCTTGTGAGGGAGAATTTGAAAGTTCCCCTTCAGATCAGTAAAAGCTCTTGACTTGTAATTCAACCATGCTTGCCATTTTGTTCCAGGACATTTGGTCCATTCCTTTCGTTACAAAGTGCAATCTCTACCTACAGAAGGCTACAGCTTCTCTCCAGGCAGAGGAGTAGTGAACTATTGTGTATCTCTCCAGCAGCCCGCTCTATCCAGAAGCTGCTTTCATTCCATGTTGAAAGGAAGTTCCTTGGAGCCCATTGGCCCAAGAGTAAAGAAATGGTTGCTTGGCAACCAAATCACAGACCTAAGAAGAGAAAACTAGTGGGCCAGCCTTCTAGTTCTGCCTGTATTGCTGTGAGAAAGAGCTGCTTAGGAGAAGATGAAGTCCTTGTACCTGTTAATAGAGATATTGATTCTTGGAGTCACAATTAAAAGTAAGTTCTTGTGTCTCTATAATTCTCAAAAAGAGTTTTCCTCTTGGCTCTAACGGAATTGAGGCAGGACACTGATTGGAGAATAAAATAACCTCACAGTTTTCTCAATTGACCCTACTCTGTGATGTTGTTATTGGGTACCATCAAATTGATTCTGATTCAGTGACACACACCCCCCTCAGTTCTACAAAGTAGAACTACCATGTTGGATTTATTAGTATTATTATATTAAAGAGCAAACTGGCAAACATTCCTGCCACAGAGCCACCGATAACTTTGGTTAGCAGACAGCTTTGTGCCAGCAAGTCTCTTTTGCTCTTGAACAAGTGCTTTAAAATAGCACACACGTGTGTGTGTGTGTGTGTGTGTGTAAGAAATAAGACAAAATCTGGTCAAATTTATGAGGAATGAATGCATTATTGTACAAAGAAGGGATATTTGGAATGGGTTGTCAAATTTTTTTAAAACTAGAATATTATAAAGGTCTAGTATTTGGACTTTAAAGAAACCATATAGGAATCAGAATAGAAAATACTGTGTGGGGGGTGTTTGTGTGTGTGTGTGTGTGTGTGTGTGTGTGTGTTTGAAGGGGCTTTGGAAAGGTCATGAAAAAATCCATTATCTTTTCATTTCATTTTTCTGTAAACTTTTGGAATCCCACATTTATGTGTCTAGACTTATATTCCTTTAAGTATTTCATACTCTATCTTCAAAACTTTGATGTTTCTTTACTGATTGCTGTCTGAAGATGGAATATTTTCTTCCAATATTATTTCTATTTTTAATTCACCATGAATTCAACAAAAGGAATATTTACTTGGGCCTCTCACAATACACAAAAACACATTCAAGGTAGATTAAGATTGAAAAGTGCAAGCTAAAATTATAAAATTTTTAGAAGAACAGTCCAGGCCAACTCTCTCAGGTGTAGTTTTAAAAATGTATTTTTGAAAAGCACAGAAAGCAAAAATCCAAATATATGTATGAGGCTTCATAAAAAATAAGAAACTTCTATTTATAAACAACAATAGAAGACCATTTTAGTGCCATCAAGTCAGTTCTGCCTCCTGGAGACCCTATTGGATGGAGTAGAACTGCACCTGGGTTTTCAAGACTGTAAGCCCTTATAGGACTAGAAAGCGCCAAGAGTACCTGCTGGTTTTGAACTGCTGACCTCTGTGTGAGTAGCCCACCCTCCCACCAGGACTCTTATTTATTGGAAGACCTCCCAAAATAAGTGAAAAGACAAGCTACAACCAGAAGAATATCTGTAGAAACCATATATCTGATACAAAATATAATTACCAAAAAATATAAATAAGCTTTAGCTGATTCACAACAAAAAATCAATCAATCAAGCAATCATAAAATGGGCAAAGAACTTGCGTAGACATTTCCCCTGAGAGGGCATTAAAATGGCCTCCACACACAAGAAAAGATACTCAATATCATAAGGAATTAGAGTGATGCAAACCCAAATCATAATGAGACAATACGTTACTTCCACGATAATGGCTAAAAGCAGCATATTTGATTAAGCATCAGGATGCTAGCCACAAGGTCTACAGTGAAAATCCTCCAGCTGCGACAGAGAAGAAAAATGAGATTTTATGCTCCTGGAAAGATTTACAGTGTTGGGAACCTTAAGAAACAATTATACTCTGTCTGAGAGGATAGTATGAGTCAGAATCCACTCAATGGCAGTAAATAAAGAAAGCTAAGCTTTTTTTAATTACAAATTTTGGCAAAGATATAAGGAAACTGAAACTCACATCCAATGTTGGTGGGAATGCTAAATGGTACAGTCATTGTAGAAGACAGTGTGTTAGCTCCTAAAAAACTAACAAATAGAGCAACCATGTGACTGTAATTACTTTTATCAGTGCTATTTTGGGTCCTGTGGAATTGGATTACCTTTACTTTAAGTTACTTTGCCTTATTACTCTCAATGAGGAAAGAATACACTGAAATCATAGAGAACATCTATTCTTGAAAGGAAGCAGGAGGGAAGAGGTGTATTGTGGCCAAATTGATTCGATGACTATGAGAGAAAAGCTGATGCAGCACTGAAAGCACTCATCCATGCCATGGAATCTGGAAGATGTTACCTCTCTAAACAACAGGAAGATGCCCATATTTGAGCCCATTGAAAGTAAAGGTGACCCAACAATATATGGAAATGATGGACAAAATGTACCAAAAGATAATTTTTAAATGGCTGCAGCAATAACTTGAGAGGGAGCTGCCAGATATCCAAGCCTGTTTCTAAAGAAGATGTTAAAAAAAAATCTCATCACTGATGTCAGAAGTATTTGGGTTGAAAGCAGAAAATAAATAAATTTACTTGTGTTTTATGCAGATGTTCAACTATGTGAATAATAACAAACTATGAATAACACATAAAAATGCAATTCCAGGCACTTAATTATGTTCATGTAGAACCTGTATGTATTAGGCCACATTAACCAGAGAAACAAATTCAGTGATACTCATATACATATGTAAGAAAGAGCTTTAAATAATTATAAGTAATTATATATTAAGAACACATCCATTCCAGTTCAATTCAAGATCATACATTGATTACTAGTCCATATGTTCTTCTTTAGAATAATGTAGCCAAGATGCAATGATGCAGGATGAAGAAAATCACAGTCTGGTGAGTGCAAAGTTGCCTGGATCCAAGGACAGTGGAAACATAGCAGGGCTCTTGAAGTTCTCCACGTGGCCATTAAGCAAGAAGGGCAAGAGAGAGGGAGGGGGAGATTCCCAGAGTCTTTCTTTTCCTTCCTTCCTTTCTTTTTTTTAGATCATTTTATTGGAGACTCATACAACTCTTATCACAATCCATACATCTATCCATTGTGTCAAGTCCATTGGACATTTGTTTCCATCCTCATCCTCAAAACATTTGCTTTCCACTTGAGCCCTTTTCACCTGATGCTTAATCAAATATGCTACTTTTAGCCATTTTAGCCTTGGTATCAGCTCATTTTTCCCCTCCCTCCCCCTTCATGCACTTGATAATTTATAAATTATTACTATTTTGTCAAGTCTTACACTGTCTGGTGTCTCCCTTCACCCACTTTACTGTTGTCCACACCCTGGGGAGGAGGTTATATGTAGATCCTTGTGATCAGTTCCCCCTTTTTAACCCAGCTCATCACTGGTCCGGAAGGAATCATCTGCTCTGTTCCCTTTGCTGTTCTGCTAGACAGCCTCGGTTAGGTAAGGTCAGAATGAACAAATCTGTTTTATGAGAAGTATAGGCAGTATTCGCTTTAGAATCAAAAATGATGAGACTTCATATCATGTACTTGGGCATGGATTTGTCCCTTTTAATTACTTTCCCTAAGTACATGATGTGAGGTCTCATCAACGCTTAAAGGGCATCTCGAGTTTTCCTTCTCTAAAAGTAATTTTCCCAATCCTTTCCCTTGCCAGTAAAAAAGGGTGTCTTTTTTGTACAATGCATCACAAGTTCATAGTTGAATTAGATTTTATTTCTCACTACATTGTCACAGTGCAGTTGTTTCATTTTGCTTACCTTTCTTTTCATGTCCTATAACTCATTGCAAGACTTGGCACATAGCAAATGATCAACAACACTTGGACAATTAAATAAAAACACTCATGTGACACTTTAAAGCTTATAAAAGGCCTTCCCCAGACTATCATTCCTATTGAAAACTTGTAGAATACATCATGCAGACATTTTTTACTATTACCAATGTACATGCTGCTTAAAATTCTGAAATACAGAGTTTTTGAACCTTCTCAAAGGAATCTTTTCTTTTTCTTTTTTTAAACTCCATATTACCTGCTATTTTGTGTCCAAAGTAGACTTTTCGGTGTATTGGCCTCAAAATCATGTTCACTTGCCTTAGCTTTATCCTACACCCCATCAAACATCCATCTGACACAAAAAATTCCATTGACCAGTCACATATTTTAAATGCAGCATATATATATTCTTATATAGAGCAAAGAGTTACATAATTGATTATTTACCTTTCAATCAATTGTTTTGGCATGGTGATCATGACAATGGCATTTTATCAGCTTTTGTTTTATTTCATATATTACTGGATTCTGAAGTGTATCTATTGTTTTGAATTCTTAAGACATTTTAGAGTCTTCCTTCACAGTTTTAGGGGCAAACTTACAGTTTCATAATTTAAGAGAAGATTCCCAGCGTAGTAGAATTATCGGTACTTTGCAGCTTGCCTGATAGAAGATATTTTGTTTATATTTTTTATACAGAAAAACTCTAGAAAACAAGAAGGATTCTGTTATGAAAAAGAAATCATTATAATTGCCTAAAAGAATATGGGAGTGACCTGGGTTGAAAGAATAAACCTTTATCCAAAGTATACAATGGAGAATAGTGTTAGAAATGTTGTATAAATAAGCTTAGGAAGAAGAGTTTGATCTCTGGGCTAAATGAAGCAAAGAGGGTGGTTGGTTGGAATCAACGTGTGTTAATCCGGGTAGAATAGAGGAACAAATTTCATAGACATGCAGACAGATATAGGAAAAAGGTTTATATACAAGAGGAACAAGACATTGAGCCCAGCCCAGTGTAATGTCATAACTTCGATATTTACCCATATGCCCGAAATCAGTCTATAAAATCTCCTTCCGACTCACAAAGTCACAGGTCAGTAGGTGCAGAATCCCAGCACTGGCAGGGGTCTCCACATGGCTCCTCACTTCCAGGGCTCAGGGTCCATCAACAGTAGAAGCAACTCATCGCTGGCAGAGGTCTCCATGTGGCTGTCCCAGCCTCTGAGGTCTGACTCCATCAGGGCAAAGCCATGTGGTCTCTCTGCCAGCTCCTCCAGCTTCTCAGATGCTGCCATCTTGTCTTGTTTGTGATTCATCGTCTCTCATACTAACTCCCAAAACTGGGGAAGATAGCTTCTCGTCTTCATGAGGGAAATATCGTGAGACTTCCCAGAAGTCTCAGGAGAAAGCCCTGCCCACATAGAGGCCTCATTGGCTACTCAATGGCTATCTCCAGATTAACAGGCTAGACTCTACCCCTACATTTCAATCATAAAACACATAAGCACATGACTGCCACACAAAAGCAGGCGTCACATGGAAGTCCTGACTCCTCTGATTTTCACTACTACTGCTGTTAGTAACTGCAGTCAAGACTAAAGAAAGAAAGGTGGGTTATTGATACCAGTCTTTGCATTGAAAAAAAAATGGTATGGAAAATATACAAACTTCTTATGAGACCACAAAAGGATAGGAAAAACTGGAGTCCAGAGAAGTAAACAGAGCTTCCCTTTACTCTAGTCTTAAACACAAGAGAAAAATAAATTCAGCAGGAGACACTTTTTTTGGTGCTAACATTATGCTATTCTTTAATTTTATGTCAATAAGGGAAGTGGTTTCCTTACAGATGTTAATGCAACTATGGGGAAAAAAGAAACAGGCCTTTGAGAAAAGAGAAATAGCAACTAGCTTTTAAAATTTGACTGCCATACATTTAATAAAACATTAAACAATTTACATTTTAATTTAATCCTAGCTTCCTATCTACACTAAAAATTAGGTCCATTACAATTACCATTTTACATAAAACTCAGGTTCAGAGAGGTTAAATAACTTACCTGAGAGCACATAAGATTGAAATGAGTCAGAAGAAATGGCAGTGAGATGGGGGGGGGGGGGGTTGTTATGAAAAAATGTTTTTCTCCCTTTCTTTTTAAAATCATTTTATTAGAGGCTTGTACAACTCATCACAATACACATTCATGTGTCAAGCACATTTGCACATTTGTTGCCATTATCATACTCAAAACATTTGCTTTCGACTTAAGCGCTTGGTATCAGCTCCTCATTTTCCCCTCTCTTCCCACCCCCTCCCTCATAAACCCTTGATAATTTTTATTTATTATTATTCTGTCAAGTCTTCCACTTTTCATTCATCCACTTTTCTGTTGTCTGTCTCCCAGGGAGGAGGTTATCTGTAGATCCTTGTGATCAGTTCCCCCTTTCTGCCACACCTTCCCTCAGCCCTGCTAGTATCACTATTAGTCTTGAGGAGGCTCATCTGTCCTGGATTTCCTGTGTTTCCAGTTCCTATCTGTATCAGTGTACATGCTCTGGTCTAACCCACATTTGTAAGGTAGAATTGGGATCATGCTAGTGGGGTGGAGGAAGCGCTGAAAAACTAGAAGAAGGTTATTTGCTTCATCATTGGTACTCTGTACCCTGACTGACTCATTTCCTCCCTGCAACCCTTCCATGCAGGGATTTCCAGTTGCCTATAGATGGGGTTTGGGTCCACACTGCCCCTCATTCACAATGATATGATTTTTTTCTTTGATGCCTGACACCTGATCCCTTTGATATCTTGTGATCACACAGGCTAATGTGGTTCTTCCATCTGGGCTTTAGGATTTATGTGGTAGCACAAATTTTACAGCAAGTAGAACAAAGGCAATGGGACAATCCTACTAAAGCAAAAAAATAAAAAGAAAAGAAAAATCAGGGCTGATTTTCAGGAGAGGGAAAATAAGAAAACTATGGAAAAAATAATGCTGCTAAAAGTTGGTTCTTTGAAATGAAAGACAAAATCAACAGACCACTGGCCAACCTAATGAAAGGAGGACACAAATTTCAATAGCAAGGATGAGTGATGAAATAGGGAACATTCCAACACACCCTAATGAAATCAAAAGGATAATTACACAGTACTACAAAAGGCTGTACTTTAATGAATTCACAACTTGGAAGACATGGACAGATTCTTGGAAAAACAATCCCTCTCTAGACTATCCCTGATGGACTTCAAGAATCTCAACAAACCCATAACAATAGAAAAAATAGACAAAGTTATCAAGGGATTATCAACAGAAAAAAAATCCCCTGACCCCAGGTGGTTTCACAGGAGAATTCTTCCAAGCATTCAGAGAAGAACTGATACCAATCCTAAACAAACTCATCCAGAACGTAGAAAAAGACGGCAAACTCCCAAACTCTTTATATGAAATAAGTACAACTAGTATAACTCTGATACCGAAACTAGGAAAGGAACCCACAAGAATTGAGAACCATAAACTAGTATCCTTAATGAACATCAATGCAAAAGTCCTGAATAAAATACTGACCACTATATTACAAAAGCGCATAAAGCAAATAACTCACCATGACCAAGTGGGATTCATACCAAGGATGCAGGGATGGTTCAACATATGATTCACCACATTGACATGAAAAAAACCTCAGAACCACATGATATTATTGATACATGCACAAAAACATTTGACAACATCCAACATCAAAAAGACAGGACTAGAAGGAAAATTACTATATATATATATAAACAATAACCATCATGGTGGTCAATGGGGTAAAGATGAAAACAATCTCACTGAAAAAGGAGACCAGGCAAGGATGCCCCTTTTTCCACTCTTATTTAACATCATACTGAAGGGTTTTGTTTGTTTTTAAAAACACATGAAGAAACTTGGATTAAAGCTTCACAAACATTACTGGATCCTTCCATTAAGATGAAGTACTATTTCTAAGCATCTTTCTTGATGGTGTCTAAAGCCAAGTATCTATTAGTACTTTCCACATCAATTTAGCAAAAACCTTAAATGAATAGTATATGGGAAATTTTAATGGATTCTTTTTAGTCCACTCAATAAGTATTGAGATTAAATGAACTGAAAAGGTAAATGTTTAAAACAGCAATCAGTAATTGATGAATGAAATAGAGATCATTTGGACTTGAAACTTACTTGTAAATGTGGAATAGGATATGACTGGAAGAAAAAGGAAATCAAGAAGTATATTTACTTTGTCTAGAATTAACAACACACATGTGTTTCTTTTTTGTTTTGTTTTAACAAATGTGTGTCTTGATGGAAGGAATCTTTATGTAAAATTATTCCAGGATAGATGTAACCTAGATTAGAATTAGAATGATGCTGATGAAATGTGTTAAGGTGTTGTTGTAAGAATCTAGGCACAAAGTGATGAGGGCCTGAATTATGCTATATATCCCTGAAGAAACTGAATACCATACTTGCCAACAATCACCACCCTGCCCACTGTCCTCCCCCCCACACCAAAAAAAAAAAAAAAACCTGACAAAACTTTCTCTGGACCATTGTAAGCCACAAACTTTACAATTCATTTTGTCTACTCTATTTTCTGCTGTTTTGTGGTAAAGTAGACTTAGATGCCTCTATTCGTCTAGATCCAGCCTATCTGCTCTGGTGACTTGGCCCAAGTTTGAGGTCTGTTCTTGTTGACTAGTTTTGTCTCTTATCACTTGTCTCTCACTCTTTGGTCCTAGAATCCCCCCTCTGAATTTTCCCTTTATCTATGTTTTTCTGCCTCTCAGTTGTTAGTTAGGTTCCCAGAACTTTTCTTTTCAAGTCGATGTCGGTTTTGTAGTCAGCATATTATCCCCTTCCTTGTTCCTGATCTCCTGCATTCATTATCTGTCCACTTCAGATGCTGAGCTACTTAGCTCAAACCCTTATGTCATGTTTGAGAGGTGAGGATTAGACTTTGAAAAATACTCACCTTTATGGAAAAAAAGGAACTCTCTAGAACAGTGATTTGAAAGGTAGAGGATATTCAGGAGAGTGTAAAGTCACAGAAGCCAGTAGTACATTGAGTCTAAATAGAGAGATTTCTAAGAGGAGTAAATATGTGCATGGGAATGATATCATTGAATGGGACAAGCAAGAAATGAGCATTGACCTTTGAGAGAGCAGTTCTGACAGCAGAAAGGTTCAGAGCTAAGTAAAGGTAGTAAAGTACCACCAAAAAAAGATGAAAAAGAAGCAGAAGAATCATGGCACATCACACTCTTAGAACAGTGCTTATGGAAATTAAGAAAAGAAATAGAGTGGAATCTTGAGAAGTGATGATGTCATGCAAGGGTTCCACTCAGAGATCCACTTATGCGATAAGCATTGGGCTACTAACTTCAGGATCGGCAAGAAAACAACAGCTCCACTTGAGAAAGATGAGGCTGACTCCTCCAATAAAAATTTGGTCTTGGAAGACATATCTAAGGTCTCTTTGAGTCAGAATTGATGGGATGACAGTGGATTTGGATTGGTGTAGAATTTGTTTTTACTGGTAGGTGAAATTGAGTCAGCTCTGACCCATAGTGAACCTTTGAGCAATAGAATGAACCACTGATGGTCCAGTACATTTCTCACCGCTGTTTCTGTGCCGGAGCTCATTGTTGCATTCACTATGTCAGTCCATCTCATTGAGCGCCTTCATTCAGTCCCTCCCTTTCCCCAAGCCTGTTGTCATTCTCTAGGGGTTGGTCTCTCCTGACAAAATATATATATAAGGCAAAATGTATAAGGCAAACCTTTACCATCCTTCCCCCTAAGGAACACTCTGGCCATACTTCTTCCAGGGCAGATCAGTTTATCCTTTTAGCAGGTCACTGCCATCTTCAATACTCTTCATCAACTCCAAAATTGAAACTCATCAATTCATCTGGAATCTTCCTTATTCAGTGTACAGCTTTCACATGCATATGAGGCAATAGAAAATACCATGGCTTGAGTCACGCATACCTTAGTCTTCAAAGTAACAGCCTTCCTTTTCAATACTCTAGAAAGGTCTTATGCAACAGATTTACCTAGTGCATTATGATTTTTTTAATCTCTTGACTGTTGCTTTCATGAAGATTAATTGTGGATCCAAGCAAGACAAAATCCTTGACAATTTTAACCTTTTCTACATTTATCGTGACATTAACCATAACCTAAGTTGTGAGGATTCTGGTCTTCTTTACACTGAGTTGTAACCCCTACTAAAGGCTGCAACCTAGGTCTTCATCAACAAGTGTTTCAAATATTCCTCACTCTCAGTAAGAAAGGTTGTTCAACTACATATTGCAGGTTGCTAATAAACCTTCCTCCAATTCTGATGTCACATTCTTCTTCATATAATCCAGCTTCTCTGAAGATTTATTCAGCATAGAGATTAAGTAAATATGGTTGGAGAACATAAACCTGATGCACACCTTCCTGATTTGAACTATACAGAATTCCTTTTTTCTGTTTGTATAACTGCTCTTGACCTAAGGACAAGTTCTGGATAAAAACAATGAAATTTTCTAGAATTCCCGTTCTTCTCAAGGTTATCCTTTGCATAGTCAATAAAACACAAGTAGAAATCTTTCTCATATTCTCTGCTTTAAACCAAGATCTAGCTGCCATTCCTTGTTCCACATTCTTTTCTGAATCTGGCTTGACCTCTATACTGGCTTGTCAGTATAGACTGTAATCTTCAGGATGGATTTCACGTCAACAGAAGGAAATACAAACTCTCACAACCGTACCAATAAACCACAATTACAACTGTACCAAGTTGCCCCTAATCCAAGACTCTTTAAGGAAAATAAAGCCCACTGTGCCCATGGAGACATTGGCTGTTGTCGATCTGTGGTTCTCAGCCTTCCCAGTGCTGTGACCCTGTAATACAGTTCCTGCTTCACTTCCTTGGAGACTTTCAACTGACAAGGCTGACTTCCTGTGAGACATCCCTGAGGAGAAGCCACATGGAGCTACGCTAGTGCCCTGAACTGGACAAGTCACATGGATGTGCCCAGACCTGTGAAGCCAGAAGAGCCACTTGGAGACCCCTGCCAGCACTGAGATATTTACAATGCCACTGGATCTAAAAGCATTCTACCCATCTGGCTTGTGATTGTCTTGCATTCGGCATCATTGCACGTGTTTCATGAGTCTGATGTAGAGGTTATAGACTGGAATCGGACATATTGGCTAATATCAGACTTGTGGACTTGGACTGAACTGGGATGGAATGTTTTCTTAATTACTTTCTTTATAAGACTATCTCATATATTAAAAAAATATAGTTCCTAAGTTGTGGTATCCCCAAACCATAAAATTGTTTTCATTGCTACTTCATAATTGTGATTTTTACTGGGAAAGGACTCTCAGAAGTGGTCCTTCCTCTTTAGTATTAATTAGTTTTCATTTCTTTTTCATTTTAATCTTGTTAAGATTGTTGATGTAAGGTAGTATGTCATCATTGATTTCTCTTTCTTTTATAAGTAATTAGCACAAGCATGACTTCAGGATTGTTACCTGTCTGAATGTAATGTTTGTTTAAGGCTTTTAATTAATTCATTAATTATTTTCAGTGATTTCATTGGGGGCTCTTACAGCTCGTATAACATCCAATACATTGTTTGTATCAAGCATTATTTGTACACATGCTGCCATATTCATTTCTAAATATTCTCTACTTGAGCCCTTGGTACAAGCTCCACTTTCCCCCTCCTTTATAAAAAATAATCATTTCATTGGGGGCTCATACAACTACCATCACGATCCATACAAACATCAATTGTATGCAGGCCACATTTGCACACTTGTTGCCATCATCACTCTCAAAACATCCTCCCTCCACTTAGGCCTCCCAGTACCAGCTCCCCATATTTCCCTTCCCTCCCTTCTCCCCCTCCTCCCATGAACCTTTAATAATTTACAAATTATTATTACTTTTTCATATCGTACACTGTACAATGTGTCCCTTCAGTCACTTCCCTGCTGTCTATCCCCCAGAGAGGAAGTTGTATGTAGATCCCTGAAACTACTCCACCATCCCTCCACCCTCCCAGTATCAACACTTCATCCACTAGTCTTAAGGGATCATCTATCCTAAATTCCCTTTGTTTCTGACTCCTGTGTATATCCCCTGGTCTAGCTGGATTTGTCTGGTAGAATTGGAATCATAATAGTGGGTGGGAAGACACATTTGAAAACTAAAGGAAAGTTGCATTTTTCATTTATTACTACACTGTATCTTGACTGGTTCGTCTCCTCCCTGAAACCCCTCTGTAATAGGATGTTGCTTCACCTATTGATGGGCTTTGGGTTCCCAATCTGTACTTCCCTTCATTTACAATGATACAATATTTAGCTCTTTGATGCCTGATAATGGATCCCTTGGACACCTCGCGGTCACACAGGCTGTTGTGCTTCTTCCATGTGGGCTTTGTTGCTTCTGAGCTGGATGGCCGCTTGTTCACTCAAGTCTTTGAATGTCATCTTTAATAAACTCTATTCATATCTTCTACCCATTTTTATTGTGTTATTTGTGTTTTTCTTATTAAGGTATTGTATTTTTCAATAGATTTGTGAAATTGGCTTTTTATCTGATATAGCATTGCCATTTTTTCACAATGCATATATTCTTCTTTACTCTTTTAAATAAGTCCTTTGATGTACAGAAATGACATGCTTTTAGAAAGTCCAAGTCCTCTATCTTTTCTTGCATAATGTGGATGATTTTTGTTGTTTGGTAGTATATTTATGTCTTACATTGGGGACCTTTGTCGCTATTTTTTAATTGATGATCCTTTTATATTTATTTATTTTTATTTTCTATCTATATATTTAGATCTGTAATTCATCTTGAGTTCATTTTTGTAAATGGTGTGAGATATGAGTCCTGTTTCATTCTTTTGCTCTTTGGAGATGCAATTTTTCCAGCACTATTTATTGAAAAGGTTATTTCTTTCCTATTTATTGGGTTTTAGTCTTATATCAAAAAATCAGGTGTCTGTAGGTACTTGGTTGTATTTCGAGTTCTTGTTTCACTTCATTGGTCTACATATCTATCTTTTAACCATAGGAAACTCTTTTATTACCAAGGCATACAATAAGTTTTGAAATTAGAGAATGAGAGGCTTCCTGTTTTCTATTTATTTTTTAATAGTGTTTTGCTTATCTTGCATTTCTTTCCTGCCCATATGAAGTTGGTGATTGGTTTTTCCATTTCTTTGAAGAATTGTGCAGGGTCTTAGATACAAATTGCATTGAAGGTACTTGTCACATATTGATGAGCGTATAAAGGCATAAAAGAGTATATTCCCTCTTCTATGTTATAAGATAATCTTTAATAGGTACTACTTATTTACATAAGCCAAAATAAACAAATATAAAATGTAGTGCCATCCAGTTAATTTGATTCATAGTGACCCTAAAAGGCGGGGTAGAACTGCCCCTGGGGGTTTCTAAGACTATAAATATTTTTTGTTTTGCTTTGTTTTTTGGTTTTTTGTGGCATCACTGCCCTGGTCGGAGTAGGAAGCCCAGCCTTCCTCCTGGAGAGCTACTGCTGGATTTGAACTGTCAACCCTGTGGGCCGCAGTCCCGCACACTACCACTAGACCACCAGGGCTCAGTCTAGACTGTAAATCTTACAGGAGTAGGAAACCTCGTCTTTTGCCTACAGAGCAGCTGCTTGCTTTGAAGACTGACCTGTGGGTTAGCAGTCCAGCCCATAACCACTCTGCCATCAAGCTTACTAACTATTTGCAGAAATATTATTTAATTAAACTGTAACCTAGAATTATTTCTACTATCTTAATTAGCTCTGTTATTTTAGAATTTTTCTATTCAGTTTTAGAATGGTTAATTAAAAGATTTTCATTCTCTCTGGTGCCATGCTACATCTTTAAAATTGTTAATGAGCAATTATTTTGTAACACATTATTAGTAACAGTGAATTGTAACTTATTTTCAACAACTATCCTTAGAATTCTAAAGGTTACATAGAAAGTTTTAAAACTGTGCTTAGATTTTATGAAGAAAATGAATTTTTTAATTCCATAAAATGTTTTGTATATTACAGTTATTGAAGCAGAAAAACATCATAAAAAGCAAAAAGAAAGAAATGTCACCACACAGGTAAACATTCTGCCAACTCATTTTTTATTAGAATTTAGGCTAGAGGCACTATGTATAATATGTATTCCATATACATAAAACTTATTAAACAAATAGTTATTTATTATTATTTATGGGGTTTTAAAAACAAACAATTTACTCAATCCACTATGAAAGTTCACTTATTTTTATGTTCCTCCTTATTTCCCTGTTTTGGGATAATTATATTGCTGTTAAAATTGAAAATGGCATTGTTGAGAGAAAGGCCAGGACATTGCATCAAAGACTGTTTATGTCACAACAATAACCTCGCTCCTACTTTGAGGGTAGCAAAGGCTGTCCTCTGAGCATTTCACTGGGAAACGTTACCTATCCACCCTACAGTCCCTTCAGGCTTCCTTTGTTACCCAAACTCAAAGAATATTTCAAAGGAACATGACTTTAGCCCTTGTTGAGGCCTATGCTACTTTTTTAAGGTTGTTTTAAATCTATTTTAAATCAGAGTTCAGATTTCTTTGGGGAAAGAATTGCTGCCTTCAGAAGGGGTATAAATCTATGCACGCATATGTTGAGAAACAATAGCTTCATGTTTCTATATTTATTTTAAAACAGCTTCTATGATTTCAATCTTTTGGGTTCTTTAAAAAAGATTATTATTGGGAATTGGATGAGGGGTTACAGAGCAGATCATCAATTTTACATTCTATGTTGCCTGTACATTCTGTCTCTTTTAATTCATTACAACTTCTCAGTGTAACATTACCCATCCCACCTCCTCCCTGTGTTTCCTATTTTAATTCCTCCTTCTTTCCTAACCCCTCTGAACTTTGCCCTGGAGAAATGCTGCTTTGTGGTCCCAAAGGCTTGATTATTCTAAGATATGCATAGGAGGGTTATCATTAACCTATAGACCTATTGTTTTGCTTAAAATTGAACTGTATGGAAAAATTCACATCCAGACTCCAAGAGAGACCAAGAATCACTGGGGGTTCTATCAGTTTCTGTATGACAAGCAAACCTGGTCTCCTTCATGATTTTGAGTTTTATTCTACAGCTTTCTCCCACTCCATCCAGGAACTTCTAAAGCCGCAGTTCTCAACAAGTAGATCGTGCCCTCTTTGGGGGTCGAATGACTCTTTCACAGGGGTCACCTAAGACCAACGGAAAAATGTGTTTCTCAATGGTCTTAGGAACTGAGACTCTGCTCCTCTATCTGTATCCAGGTGGGCTCGCCCACGTACAGACACACCCGCATATTAGTACTTAGCAGGAAGACTGTTACCCATGCAACTACCACCCTTTAAGACAAGATTTCATTTATTTGTAATTATAAATAAATATTTCACAATATAAAATTACATAGTTTTGTGATTAATCACTATACTTTAACTATGTTCCATTTATGACAATGAAAATACATCCTGCATATCAGATATTTACATTACAATTCACGCAGTAGCAAAATTACAGTTATGAGGTAGCAATGAAAATGATTTTATGGTTGGTGTTCACCACAACATAAGGAACTGTATTAAAGGATAACAGCATTAGGAAGGTTGAGAGCCACTGTTCTAAGGTCTTTTCAGAGCAGTTATGGTAGTCATCTAGTTTTCTGATCTCATGCGTTGTGGAGACTGGTGGATTATTCCATTAGACTAATGGTTCAATATGTCTCTAGAATATTTTCACTCTTCTTTACTACAGAGAGACCAATTGTTGCATCATAGATTGCCACACGTGAACTCTTAAAATCCCAGTCACTACTCATCAAAGTAAGATGTAGATTTTGTGTGCTGTTATGCCAATTGACCTTGACTTCCCCATGACTATAGCCCTGAGCTCTCAGTTCCAACTACTCATTCTCCCAAGTGCCTGGGTAACTGTCATGGCTTTAACTCCTGCATGCCCTACCACATTCATGGATATTGTAATGGTTACAAAATCTGATGTCAATTTGGGACATGCGAGGATTAAGAGTGAAGGGGTAGAGTCTAGTCTGTCAATTAGGTCATAGCCAAGGAGGCCTCTGCATAGGCATGGTCTTCTGAGAATTCTGGGAACTCCGGTATCTCCTCCTTGGAGGTGGGAGACACTGTCTCTCTTGGTTCACTCGCTGAAAAACAGTCTAATGGCAAGATACATGGGGTTAAACCCTGGGAACTGGAGAAGCCACATGGATCTACCCTGATGCAATCAAACCTCTGGAGCTGGAGATGCCATGTAAAGACCCCTGTCAGTGCCAAATGCTTACAACACCACTGGATCCAGAGGACTTCCAATCCACTGGCTTGTGATCTTTCTGCATTCGGCATCACAGCATGTGTTTTGTGAGTCTGAAGAAAGCTTTATAGATTTGTATCAGACAGATATAGGGGCAGATATTGGACTTATGAACTTGATCTGGATTGGTCAGGGATGTATTCTCAATATCCAGTTGCTCTTGTATATAAACATCTTTCTTATTCACATATGAGTCTCTGTAAATTTGTTTCTCTTGTCTATCTAGATGAGCACATTATGATACTGGTAGTGGGGTACTAGAAAAACAAATCATAAAGATGGAGAGTGAAAATAAAAGAAGAAAAAAAAATTTTAAAGAAAAGGTGGAGTGTGAATGTTTATTCAACTCTGCCTCATGGTAGTATTTCTTCTTGGGCTAGATAGGAGTCAGAAATATCCATGCAGTTTACTCTGTGTTTTCTGGAAAGAATATGGGAAGTTAAAGTTTTGATTATTTTGTTTGGTTATAGTCTTTGGTTATTCCTGTGTGCAATGGAAAAGGAATGTGATTAATGTATACTTTGAGCTCAGGGGTGGAAATCACCATTAGAATTTCACAGAAACCATGCTGACTAGAGAAACTGGCTGACAGAAAGCCTGAATCTAGTTTGATATGCTCAGAGACCTAATCCCAAATTTTTGTATCAATAGAATAGTTTAGATAAGGATTTAGATAAGCTAAATAAAGATTGAACTTGGCTGAGCCCCTGTGGTGTAGTGGTTGTGCGTGGGACTGCAGCCCACTGGGATGGAGGCTCAATTCCAGCAGCGGCTCCACAGGAGCAAAGGCTGGGCCCCCTACTCCCACCAGCAGAGGACAATGATGCCAAAAAAACACTTTAAAATAAAATAAAGATTGAACTTTACTGCTTTAAAAATTGAGTTTAGTTTCTGATTCTACTATGCTTATACTGATTTCCTCTGCTTATATTGATATGATTGCTAGAAATGTTTATTGGGAAGTACGAAAATAGAGAACTTGTAAATCTACTTTTCTTCAGCCATTAAAATTAGATCTTTAAAAGGGTTTAGGACAGGCCTGCAAAGAAGGCTCTGAAAAGATAAGCCCCACCCAGTGCTTTGGAGTACCTACAATATTTACATTCCAAGATATCTGCCTAAGGAAAAGATTGACAGGTTGAAGGAAAAAGGAACTTCTCTGGGTTGTGGAATTCTGAACCAGTAGTTTGTTTCAGTAGCTGGAAAAAATCTGGAACCATGAATAAAATGCCTCTGGGACTAAACATTAAAGGGAGCATGTGAGCAGGTTGAAATATCAGCTAGGTGGCCACCTGGATGCACTTGTTGAATGGAAGTAAGAGAAAAGCAGCGATAAAGAGGTGGGTTAAGTCTGGCTACTGACACCCATGGATATGGTTTACCCGAACTAGAGGACAAGATGAGAGTGTGTTAACTGATCTGAAGTTCACAACCCATAACAAGGGGGCTAGGATTGTTGAGAGCATGTTATGAGAAGATTTTTGAGCCTGTAAACTTGTACATATTGCTGATGACTATATGGATGGCCTGTCCTGTTTGACTCTTCTTATGGTTGCGGATTTCACAAGGTTCAAACTAGACTGAAGATTTTGCTATACACATCAGACAAGATCATAGAACAGGAAATTAAAAAGGTAGAAGCCATTACAATAGTCAATCACAAACTGAAATATCTAGGGATATACCTGACTAAAAAAATGAAGATTTATATGAGGAAAATTATAAAACACTGTTACAAGAAATTGAGTGACCTCAACAGATGGAAGAATATCCCATGTTCATGGATTGAAAGACTCAACATAGTAAAAATATCATTTCTGTCCAAAGCATTATATAAACTTAGTGCTACGCAGACATGAATACCATCATCCTTCTTCAAACAATTGGAAAAACTGATTAACAACTTCATGTGGACAGGGAAGAAGCCCAGAATTAGCAAAGAACTCATCAAGAAGAAGGACATAGTGGGAGGACTTTCTCTACCTGAGTTTTGCATATATTATATGGTCAAAACAGAGTGGTACTGGTATAATGACAGATATTCAGACCAATGGAAAAAAAACTGAAGACCCAGAAATACAAACCAGCATACAGGCAACTGATTTTTGATAAGGGTCCCCAAAAATATCTGATGGGAAACAGGTGCCCTCTTCAATAAATGGAGCTAGAAAAAATGAATATCTAACTACAGAAAAATGAAGCAAGAGTCTTACTTCCCTCCATGCACAAGAATAAACTCAAGGTGGATCACAGACTTTGAGATAAACCACAAACAATTAGGGCCATTAATAAGGGAATTGTGACAATCCTGAGAACCTTAGCACAGGGAATATATCGACTTTTGGAAATAGGGAAGGATACAAACACAGAGGGGTCACAAATTGACAAATGGAGTATACTGAAGATAAATCACCTGTGTAGTTCAAAAGAATTCACTAATAGAGTCATAAGAGAGCCCACCAACTGGGAAAACATCTTTGGCAATGACACATGCGACAAAGGTCTTATTACTAAAATCTACAATATTTTGCAATCTTACACTAAAAACTAAATGAACTGCCCTATGAGGAGGTGGATAAAAGACCTGAATATAAGTTTCACAGGGACAAAATCCGAATGACCAATACACATATGAGAAAATGTTCCTGATCATTCGTCATAAGATAAATGCAAATTAAAATAAATATAAGATGTCACCTAACACCCTCAAAGATAGCCTGGTTCAAAAAATCAGAAAGCAACAAGAGTTGGAGGGGCTGTGATATGATATGAACACTCATCCACTGCGGGTGGACCTGTAGGTACGTACAGCCTCTATGGGAATTGATCTGGTGATAACTAAAATGGATGAAAATTGAGCTACTATACAACTATACAATTCCCCTACTGCGCATATACCCAGAAGAGGCAAGAAACAAACCACGGCCAGACATCTGTTCTGCAATATTTACTGCAACACAGTTCCTGATTGCAAGAAATTGAAAACAATCTAAATTTCCATCGACAGATGAATGGATTTAAAAACTGTGGTACATACATAAAATGGAGTAATACACATCTGTATTCAAACATTTCTGGGGTGAGGTCCAGGTGGATGACAGCGGCAGAACAAATCCAGGGGTACATATGGTAGTCAACTAAAAGGGAGGTAGGGAAAGATAGAAATGTGTAGCAAGAGAACAGGGCACTAACCCACCTAAGGGGAGGGTAGTATTTACATCTCCACAGGGAAAGAGGGACCAGACTTCAACTCAGTGTACCAGGATGTGAATGCAGCATGCCAGCATGGAGTGGTCTGAAAACTTGGCCCCAATCCCAACTACGTGGACAGTTGCTCCTCCACCACCTAGAAGAATTTATTTCAGGGCTGAGCCCCGGTGGCGTAGTGGTTGTGCGCGGGACTGCGGCCCACTGGGATGGAGGTTCGATTCCGGCTCCCAGGAGCAAAGGCTGGGCCTCCTACCCACCACCAGGGCAGTGATGCCTAAAAAAAAAAAAAAAAAAAGAATTTATTTCAGAGGACATCACTTCAGCTGCAATTCAGGAAGAGGAGCATGTCTTCATCAGAGCATATGGCATCAGAACATCACAGCAAATGAAGGGGGAGGAAAGGTGTGTGGAACACCTTCTGGCTCACCAAGTCTTGAACCCTGTTCAGAACAGCCAGTGCACGGAGAGGGCCACATGACTGGTCCCACTATGAGACATGGCATCCCTTGCTGACTCATGGTCCGATGGTGGCAACACTGGAGACACAGAGTCAGGATTGTGCCCGGTTTGACCAAACCACACCGAGGCAAAACAGTAAGGACATGTGACAGAGCGCAGGGTGAACAGAGCAGGGAGGACCTGATGAAGTGTCAAGAATAGATTTGGGGTCCAGGGCATGGCACCCCATCAGACTCTACCGGAGGACGCTCCTAGAGATCAACAAAGAGAGCTTGAACTATTTACAGGTTATTCTTTTTTTTTGTAATTGATTTTTTTGTTGCTATTGTCTTTTTGTTTTCTTTTGTCACTTTGCTTGCTATGTCTTTTTTTGTGTGTGTGCGTATCATTATCTCTGCAGGTCTATTTATATAAGATAGACTGGATGAATAGTCTGAAGGAGAAAACAATGAGACCAATGGTTCTGAGGCGAGAGGGTGAGGGGGATGTGGGGGAAAGGAGGTGGTGTTGACCAACCCAGGAACAAGAGAACAGTAAGTGATCCAAAAACAATGGCAAGGAGAGTGTAGGAACCCTGGTAGGACTTGGCCAAGGGCAACATAACCTAGAGAAATCACTGAAACCCAAATGAAGGCTGAGCATGATAGTGGGACAAGAAGAAAGTAAAAGGAAATAGAGGAAAGGAGACTAAGCACATTCAGAAAGGTCGAAATACAGGCATGTACATATGTAAATATATTTATATAAGATGCAGGGGAAATAGATCTATGTGTATATGTTTTTAGGTTTAGATTAAGGTTACAGATGAACATTGGGCCTCCACTCAAATACTCCCTCAATGCAATGTTCTATTAAATTGGCATTCCCTAATGCACACCTTCCCAACACGATTGCTGAAGACAATTGTGAGTATAAGCAAATGTGGTGAAGAAAGTTGATGGTACTCAGCTATCAAAATATATAGCATCTGGGCTTTTAAAGGTTTGAAGGTAAATGAGCTGTCATCTACCTCAAGCAACAAAGAAGAAGCCCACCAGTTTATGAGATCACGAGATGTTGAAGAGATCAGGTATCAAGCATCAAGAAACAAAAAACCATAGCATTGTGAATGAGGGGGAGTGCAGACTGGGGACTGTGTTTGTCCTGGTAGACTAGAGAAATATTCAAATGGATATAAGGGAAAGTTTATATACAAGAGAAATGGAACATTGAGAAAGCATCCCAACCCACTCCAGTCCAAAGTCATAAGTCTGATATTAGCCCATATGTCCTAAACCAATCTATAACGTCTCCTTCCAACTCATGAAGCATGTGCAATGACACCAGGGCAATCACAGGCCAGTGGGTGCAATCTTGTGTGTCAGTGGCAGCAGAAGCATCCCAACTTTGGCAGGGATCCCCTCAAGGCTCCTCGTTTCCAGGGTTCAGGGTTCATCAGCAGAATCCATTGGTGGTAAAAGCATCTCAGTGCTGCCAGGGTCCTTTCTGTGGCTTTTCTGGATTCAGAGGTCAGATTCCTCAGATGTTGTCATCGTTTCTTGTCAGTCAAGCATCTCCCAACAACTGGGGAAATGGTCTCCCATCTCCACAAGGGAAATATCGCAAGACTTCCCAGAATTCTCAGAGAAAGCCATACCCACACAGAGGTCTCATGGCCTATCTCCAAATTGACAGGATAGACTTGACCCCTACATTCCCAATCATGAAATTGACATACAAGTACATGACTGCCACAGGGACCCAAAGCACAACTGTGGGCAATTGGACATCTTACAGACAGGTCTCAGAGAGGGGATAAAACAGTCAGGGTGGCAGTATAGCTATGATGAAATATACAACTTTCCCCTAGTTCTTAAATGCTGCCTGCCCCGCACTATCATGATCCCAATTCTACCTTACAAATCCAGTTACACCAGAGGATGTACACTGGTACAGATAGTAACTGAAAACATGGAGAATCCAGGACAGATGATCTCTTCAGGACCAGTGGTAAGAATGGGGATACCAGGAGGGTGTAGGGAAGGTGGGGTAGAAAGGGGAAACCGATTACCAGGATCTACATATAACCTCTTCCCTGAGGGATGGACAACAGAAAAGTGGGTGAAGGAAGATGATGGACAGTGCAAGATATGACAAAATAATAATACTTTATAAGCTATCAAGGGTACAGGAGGGATAGGGGAATGGAGAGGGAGGGGAGAAATGAGGAGCTGACACCAAGGGCTCAAGTAAAAAGCAAATGTTTTGAGAATGATGAGGGTAACAAAGTATAAATGTGTTTTACACACAATGGATTGTGATAATGGTTGCATGAGTCCCCAATAAAATGATGTTCTAAAATTCTATAATACTTGAGCCAGGTGTGTCTGGTCCAAACTATAGTATTTTCAGTTGCCGCATATGCCTGTGAAAATTGGAAACTGAATCAGATAAAAGAAGATTGATGTATTTAAATTATGGTACTGTTGAAGAGTATTTAAACTATGCCAACTGCCAGAAAACAAACTAATCTGTTTTGGAAGTTATATAGCTAGAATGCTCCATAGAAGGGAGGGTGGCACGACTTCACCTTTAGTATTTTGGACAGTCACCAGGAGTGACCAACACCTGGAAAAGGACACCATGTGTAAGAAAGCAGAGGGTCAATGAAAAGGGGCCTCTGGGAGATGGCTTGACCCAGGAAGTTGATGCAATGATGGACTCAAACCTAACAACTGTGAGGATGTCACAGGCCAGGCCTGTTGTGCATGAGGTCACAGTGAGTAGGAATTGATTTGATGCCACCTACCAGCAATATAGCAATGTAACATATTTCTTTGGGGATAGATGAATGTGCATAAATTATGTTTATATGTTAATAAGTAGTGACTATTGTCAATGATAAAATTGTGTTTTTTTTTCTAGGGAGGAGTGGGGACAGCTTGGTATTGTCTAAACAAAACCATGTAAACACCTGAAGCCAAATTTCTAACCATATAGCAGACTATCTTACTCTTATAAACAAAAATTATTATTTTTTAATTTTCTGTATATCATTACTGTTTTTGTTTATTTTAATCTTCAAAGTACTGGGAATTGGGTTCTATTTTGGAAATACGTTTCCACACAAAATGCATTATCTAGCCACAAAATAAGTCAGAGTACATTCACACAGATATAGCCTCAAAACTTCCACTGATAATTTAGTCTCTCTTGGGAGAAATTACTCCTATATTTCCTGTGCATTAAAAGAACAAAGAATCCTCCTAACTTGAAAAATCACATAATCCTTAGTCTTCTCTCTTCTCAAGGCACTGAATATAAGTATACTAAATGTAGAATAGACATATGAAAAACATGGTGTAACATTTTCTGTTTTAGAAAGCATATAACAGTGAGCACCTGCTGGTCTAAAATGCTTCCTCCCTCCCACTATCATGATCTGAATTCTACCTTACA
This sequence comes from Nesogale talazaci, assembly GCA_004026705.1. Classification (NCBI taxonomy): domain Eukaryota; kingdom Metazoa; phylum Chordata; class Mammalia; order Afrosoricida; family Tenrecidae; genus Nesogale; species Nesogale talazaci. The sequence continues at coordinate 48,491 of PVJH01009177.1, read as the reverse complement.
AATCTGGGTAGACCAGAGGTTGTACACTGGTACAGTTAGGAACCAGAAACATGGGTTACCCAGGACAGATGATCCCTTTAGGACCAGTGGGGAGAGTGATGACATGGGGAGGATGGAGGGAGGATGAAGTACAAAGGGGAAACTATTATAAGGATCTACATATAACCTCCTCTCTGGGGTATGGACAACAGGGAAGTGGGTGAAGGGAGACTTCGGAAAGCGTTCGACAAGACAAAATTATAATAGTTTATAAATTATCAAGGGTCCATGAGGGAGGGGTGAAGGGGGAGTGGTGGGAAAAGCAGGAGCCATTACCAGGGGCTTAAGCCTTAAGTCGAAAGAAAATGTTTTGAGAATGATCATGGCATCAAAGGTACAAATGTGCATTGTATACAATGGATATATGGATGGATTGTGTTAAGAGTTGTATGAGCCCCCGATAAAATGATTTCATAAATAAATAAATAAATACCAATATTCAGAATAAATAAATAAGGATAAAAAGAAAAATCTAGAGAAGAAAGTGGGGAAGAATGAAAGAACCACATATTCAGAGAAAAAGATGACCATGTGGTTCATAGCTACATGGAAAAGTCATAAAGAACAGAGCTTAAGGGGCTGAGCCCCGGTGGCGTAGTGGTTGTGCGCGGGACTGCGGCCCACTGGGATGAAGGTTCAATTCCAGCAGTGGGGCTGGACCTCCTACTCCCACCACCAGAGAGCAGTGACACCCACCCCCCCCCCCAAAAAAAAAAAGAACAGAGCTTAGAGCTGAACCTTTGGACAGGAGTAATATTTGGAATAATGGGGATAAAAGGACAATGAATTCTGCATATGCAAGGGCAAGGGAGTAGGAAAGAATCTACTATGTTTGGCAAGTATTGAATCAAAGAGCTTGGCTGCTGCAGGTAGGTGTTCTTGTTAATGAAGGAGTAAGAAGAACTAAGGTCACCATAATATATTTAAGCTGGACTGTGATGGAATTTTAAGTCCTGTAAAAGGATTTTGACATTATCTTGTTGACATTTGGGACTAAAGCCTTCTAAATTGGGAAGAATATGTTCAAAGCGATGCTTGAGAAAAGTATCCAGTACAAATGTGCAAGACACTAGAAGTGAAATGGCAGGAGTTCCATGGAATAGACACTGAAGTGAAAGGCCCATCACTGATTATGAGCTATGCCATTCTAGAAATGGACCTTGTGAGTTTAAAAACATAATTCCAGACTATTTAGTTCACTGCTTGAAATCTAAAGTACATATTGTAAGTCTTCAATTCAAAATCCTGCCAGCATCACTTCTGAAAGTAATGTCAGAAATCAATACTCTTAAAACGTGTATCTCTG